>JAJIYU010001166.1:0-40279 GCA_030144865.1 Tinospora cordifolia | reverse complement strand
GGTATCAGAGTAACTTTCTAATTCTTGCCCAGCAACTAATGCCTAAGCTCTGATACCACCTTTGTAACACCCCAACCCCCGTATCATTAAGCATTGGACGCATCCACCATTCTTTTGACAGTGGACTAAACCAAACGGCGGGCCAGGCCGGTGTTACATTACAAGCGACGCACACTTGACTTGAATTTTAGTTCTTTCTTATACTACTGCCTTATTAAATTCTTAATTTTAAGTTATGTATGGTTAAATACGATCAAGGCATGAAATGACTGAAATAGAAGTCAAGTGTGCGTCGCTTGTAATGTAACATCGGCCCGGCCCACCGTTTGGTTTAGTCCACTGTCAAAAGAATGGTGGATGCGTCCAATGCTTAATGATACGGGGGTTGGGGGGTTACATCACTCAAAACAACTCATTATAAGACTGAAATTAGAACTTTTCACACAAGAGAGAAAAGAAAAGTGAGAAGAGGTGCCAAGAAGAGGGCAAAAACAAACAAAGAAGGAGGTGTCAACTATTTGCTTTGCGATGAAATGAAAGTGAGCAAAAGGGGGTTTATATAGAGTTTTATGAGCACTAGAGGACGGTTGGGCATGCTCACACTAGGAAACCATTCCATTCCTCTATGGGAATGTTTTGGAATGCATAGATTGAGTGTGCACATGATTTAGAATGTGGGCTGATTTGGTTTTTCATTCCTAGTGTGAACACAAGATATAAGGTTTATTTAATTTCTTATTTATGTGTGAACACAAAAAAGGATTAAATACATATTTACTATTCTTTGTTTGGAAGTTAATCTAGGTTGATATTGTGTGTAAGACAACTTTCCAATATGTTTTTGTAGTTGACTCCTTTTTTTATGCCCACCAAATCAACAAGATTTGTCAATCTTCTATTTTAAATTAGAAACTTCTAATCTTGTTCCTAAGGTGTTTGGAAACATTTTTCAACAACTTCTGTTCTTGGATTAGAAACTTCTAATCTTGTTCCATTGGTGTTTACAAACATTTTTAAGCAACTTCTATTCTTGAATTAGAAACTTCTAATTTTGATTATTTGTGATTTTCTGGTGTGTAGAGCATGGTGCATATGATCACATCATGGTGCACATGGAATCATTCATTCATCGTTTCTTAATACTGAGTGGGACATCTCATAGGGGTGGCATACTTGATCATTTTCATGGTACATGGGATCATTCTCGAATAAACGAAATGTCCCATGGAGCTTAGCGTAGGATGAGGGTACACATCACCATGGTATTCCACCCATGTGACTTGCACATGCTTAGAGTGGCCATAACTTCATGGGTTCACAAAAATCAAATAAAAATTAATATCTCCTTATTCACAAGGAATTATGATTCATAAACTATAGTTTTAGAATCACATGAACCTAATGCACATTTTAAGCTATGGTTTGGCCCAAGGTGATTTTCCCTCAAAAGCTTTCCTTATTTAAGAGCCATTGAGGTCGCTAGGCAAATAAAAATCTAAATTTTGGCTAATTGTTCTGATTTTTGGATATTTCATTTATTTTGTTAGTTCATATCATTATGTTTCGTTCCGGGTCATTCAATCCCTCGAAGTACCCTAAATGCCAATTCTTTCCTAATTTGGACCCCTGAAGGTATTTGAAAAATGAAAACCTTAACCTCGACCAATTGTTCTAATTTTTGGATTTGTTGTCCCTTTAGTTGGTTTATGTCACCTTACTTCATTTCAAGTTGTTTTGGGTCCCTAAGGGGCACTAAATAAGAGTTTTGGTACCTGCCAAATTTAGCCTTGAAATGAGCCTGATTTCATTTTGCATCTAATTTCACTGAATTGATCTTGAATTTTATTTAATCAAGTATAAAGTTTTCAGGATATTACACATTGCCATGGACTTTGTTAGTGGGTTGCCCAAGAACTAGAAAGGAGAAGATACTGTATAGGTGATTGTGGATCGTCTTACTAAAGTAGCTCATTTCCTGCCAATCAAATCTACAAACCAAATCAGTAAGTTGGGAGAATTCTACGTGAAAGAGATAGTTAGACTTCATGGTATTCCCAAGATGATAGTATCTAATCGAGACTCTCGATTCACTTCACAGTTTTGGCAGAGTCTACAAAAAGAGTTGGGCATTAAACTCACCATGAGTACTACTTTTCACCCTTAGACAGATGGGCAGTCTAAGAAAGTGATCCAAACGTTAGAAGACATGTTGAGGTCTTATGTCTTAGACTTTAAAGGGAACTGGAGCAACTACTTGCACTTAGTAGAGTTTGCCTATAACAATAGTTTTCAGGCAAGTATTAAGATGGTTCCATATGAGGTTTTTTATGGAAGGCCTTGTAGATCACCAACCTATTAGGCTGAACTTGAAGATCATGTACGCACTAGACCAAACTCGATGGAAGAAATGAACAACCAGATACAAAGGAGGTTGGCTACAGCTCAGAGTTGTCTAGTGCGTACATGATCTTCAAGTGCACACAAGATGGAACGTCTCAAAGAATAAGGAACCAAATAGGAAATAAAAGCAAATCCATATGTACACCAACATGGGAAAGATACCTTAATCCTTGTAAATCCAAAATTAGAAGGTGTTAATATTGCTTCATACACACACATTAGGAAGTCCAAAATCATGGGTGAATCATATTAAAAATTGCTAAGATACCATGATCATATGGACCCTGACCCCTATGCACACCAAGACACACCACATAAGTACACACGAAAAGTTTCCTAAACTCATGTGAGCACAAATTTCAGTTTAGGAACCCTAAACCACCCAAATTAGAATCTGCCAAATTTTATGGATTTGGTGCACATGAGAGAAAGGAATGAAATGGGAAAGCTTCCAACTATAAAAGTTTCCTTGTTCACACCATGACATGCTGATTTTTGCACACCCACCTTAGGAACAAGATTAACAGTTTCTAATTCAAGAATAGAAGTTGCTAAAAAATGTTTCTAAACACCTTAGGAAAAAGATTAGAAGTTTCTAATTTAAGAATAGAAGTTGCGAAAACCATTGAACAAGATTAGAAGTTTCTAATTCAAGAATAAAAGTTGCTTAAAAATGTTTCTAAACACCTATAATACCCTGTAATCTTGCACCAAATAAAAAGAAACAATTCAAATTTCATTTGATTGAATTTGGGGGAGAAATAAAAGTAGGTCCAATTCAAGAATAAATTTAGCAAGTCCAAACCTAATTTAGTGAATCTTTTGACCTTAGAACGACCTGAAATGACATGAGATGCCATGAACTGATCAACTAGACAACATATCCCAAAATCAGCTTAATTGGCCAAAATTTGAGTTTCATTTGCTTAATAACCTTTAGTGGAATCTAAATTAGGAAAGTAAATGAAATGAGGGTCACCCTAGCCAAATGATAGTTTGGAAATTTGCATTATTTTATTATCAACACAAAAATATATATTAAAGTCTTTAATTCTTAATAAATATGAATTTTTATTAAATTCATGTGGACCCATAAATTCATAGCCACCCCTAAACATGTGCAGATAATATGGATGGAACACCATGATAATAATGTACACCCTCACCCTACCCAACCTCAATGGGACTTTTTCCTTATCTAAAATAATGTAAAATGATCTCATGTGTCATGTAAATGATCAAGTATACCACACCTATGAGGAACCATGAATAATGATCTCATGTACACCACACTTTGATTATGTGCACTATGCCCTGTTATGCAAATTGGTCCATGTGTGTGTGTATGTGTATGCACACATGTGAGCAATCCTAATTAGAAGTGTCTTAAGTGATGAACCATGCTCACACACAAAGAAGAAAAATAAATCAGGAATGGAAAAGTTTCCTAAATTAAAAGATACCCTAATCTTAGCACCTAGGAGGGAATGACCATCATATCCTCAATTATAAAACCCTAGCTGCCACTTATGCTTAGCAACCTAATTAGGACTTTCTAAACCCTAGATATTCTCTAGTCTTGACTACCAAGATGATCAACATGCTGATTTGTGTGCACAAACCTAGCAACAAGTGAACCATGGACCCTAGAGAACACATACACCACGACGCCAAGAATAAGATGTTTCCTATAATGCATGTGTGGTGCCCAAGCAAATGAATTAATTAGCAAACATGTCATGAGTACACAATCTGACCTAAGTGGGATGTCCTAAGTGATTTAGAAGTGATTCTAAATCTGATTTGTGCTCACACACATAAAGGAAACCAAATGAGGACCACATCTTGGAAATTAGAAACCATATCTTGCAGACTTCCAAATTGTGCACACTTTAGCTTGTGGAAAGCTGTTCAACTTGTGAGGAAACCCTAACTTCAAATAGATGCTGAGAATACCCTCAAACTTGGCGAGAGATCTGTATGCCCCAAAATGGACAAAGTAAACAAACCATACTAGATGAAGCTCATCAGACCAAGTATATAATACATCCAGATGGAGAGGAATGAAGAGGGACGTGGCTAAGCATGTTGCCAAGTGCTTAACATATCAGCAAGTGAAAGCAGAATACCAAAATCATTTTGGAATGTTACAACCATTCCCTATCCATGAATAGAAGTGGGATAACATTGCTATGGACTTTGTCAATGGTTTACCCAAGAACCAGAAAGGAGAAGACATTGTTTGGGTGATTGTGGATCGTCTCACTAAAGTGGTTCATTTCTTGCCAATCAAATCTACAAACCAAGTCAGTAAGCTAGGAGAGCTCTATGTGAATGAAATAGTAAGACTTCATGGTATGCCTAAGACGATTATATTTGATAGAGGCTCTCGCTTCACCTCTCAATTCTGGCAGAGTCTACAGAATGAGTTGGGCACTAAACTCACCATGCGTACTGCTTTTCACCCTCAGACAGATGGGTAGTCTGAGAGAGTTATCCAGACCTTGGAGGATATGTTGAGATCATGTGTTCTAGACTTTAAAGGAAATTGGAGCAAACACTTATACTTGGCAGAGTTTGCCTATAACAATAGTTATCAGACAAGTATTAAGATGGCTCCTTATGAGGCTCTCTATGGAAGGCCCTGCAGATCACCACCCTGTTGGCTAAGCTTGAAGACCATGTGTTGACTGGGCCAAACTTGGTGGAAGAAATGAACAACCAAGTCAAAATAATCTAGAAGAGGTTGATGATAGCTTAGAGCTGTCAAAAGAACTATGCTAACAAGAGAAGGAGACCCCTAGAGTTTCAAGTGGGTGACAAGGTTTTTCTAACAATTAGTCTTCAGAAGGGCATCAAGAGGTTCAGATTCAAAAGGAAGTTATCACCAAGATTTGTCAGCCCTTTGAAATACTTAGAAGAATCAAGGAATCTGCTTATGAGTTGGATTTACCTAATCAAATGACCTTAGCTCATAATGTGTTCCACGTGTCTATGTTGAGAAAATATGAACTAGACCCCTCTCACATCATCCATTGGGAGGAAGTTAACGTTCAAGATGATGCCACATACGAAGAAGCAGTTGTTATAATCCTTAACCCCAAAGTGCAAATCCTGAGAACTAAGGATATTCCCTTAGTTAAAGTATTGTTGAAGCATCATGGGGTGGAAGAAGCTACATGAGAACTGGAGAGTGAAATGAAGGCCAAATACATGTACTTGTTTACTAGAATTTTGAATTTTGTACAAATTTTGAGGACAAATTTTTTTTAAGGAGGGTAGGTTGTAATATACTGTAATCTTGCACCAAATAAAATGAAACAATTCAAATTTTATTTGATTTTATTTGAGTGAGAAATGAAAACGGGCCCAATTCAAGGATAAATTTAGCAAGTCCAAACCCCATTTAGTGAATCTCTTGACCTTAGAATGACCTAAATTGATACGAGATGTCATGAATTGATCAACTAGACAACATATCCAAAAATCATCTTAATTGGCCAGAATTTAAGTTTCATTTGCTTAATACCCTTCAATGGAGTCTAAATTAGGAAAGTAAATGAAATGAGGGTCACCTGAAACACTACAAGCCCCATTGATTTCACTATGAGTGTTTGTACTTAACCACTATTGAAACAATTTTTGAAACAATGGACTTAACCATAAGGTGGGTCAGGTCCAGCGTTACTTTACAAGTGATGCACACTTGACTTTCTATGCCCAATATCCTATGCCTTAATATAAAAACTAAACAAGGTCATATAATAAGAGACAAAAGAAAATTCTAATCTTTATTTATTCATAAAGAGAAAAGTACATAATTTTTAATTAAAAACAATTACAGAAGAATTCATATCAAAATTAGGCAAACATGCCCTACATAGAAGTTTCCAAATAAATTCAAAACAGATGCCCCAAGTCATTGCATTTTCAATTTCCTAAAAAATGGTAAAGGAAGGGTGAGCACTAAGCTCAGCGGATCTTAAACAACCATTTTTATATTGAAATCACTAACACGTCCATAACTCAAACACTTTCAAAAATTAGGCGTTTCAAGCATCAAGATTGTGTAAAGTTGTAACTTAGACCAAAAAAGTTTTTAACCCTTGATGTTCTCAACTAAGTGACTCCTTAAAGTGAACTATGAAAATTCGTAGCTATTTTCATTGGAGTTTGGACTTAGGGACTCTAACCCACCAATCAATTACTTAGGCATTACGAACCTTATGAACTAATCATAAGAAGAGAACACCCATAGCAACCATGTGTCTACTATGATGGTACGTGGTTTGTATCACCATCTTCTCATCTTAAATCCCACATTCATGAAATATAAATAAAATTTTAGAATATAAGAACAAGCTGGAAATAAATTTCAGAATTTAATAAATTGCAAAACAGTTCTCTCACCATTCAATATCATGCACCAACTTTAGAATAACTCCTAAACATGATACTAACATAAAATGAGCATCATAAATGCGTGATCTTGAATATTCATCAAAACTAATACATACCCAAACACTAAAAAATAAAAGTAAAAACATGCCTCATGATTTTCAGAAAAGAACAAAAACGTCACACAAGAAGGAACATGCTAATGACTCAAATATGAAAAAAAAGTGTTTAAGAAAGCAACTTCCACCTTAGATGAGATGTCTTCCCCAAATTCTAGCAGAGGTTCCCTTCACTTTAGCACTTTTAAATCTTATCAAAACAACTCTCTACTAATCACTAAATGCTGAAACTAAAAGTATCTCACCTTTGCACAAAACAAAACGAAAAGAAAAGAAGAAGAAGAAGAAGAAGTTTGAGAGCACTATTGTGATGAATCTCTCTTGTTCTTGGAACGAAGGATTGTGTGCAACTTAGGGGGGTATTTATAGTTGCTCATGAGCATATGGGACGTCCTTGGGCAGTTCATGGGTAGCTAGGGCAGCTCTCAAGGTTTGAGCAAGTGTCCAAACACTAAAAGAGAGACATGGTAACTGTGCGCAAGGATCACTAAACTTGTCAATTCACTTATGAGCCATGATTTGATTCTCTATTAAATTTCTTAATTAATATCAAAGAGTATTTTTTAGACTTAGAATAATGCTAATATCAGTTGGGACGTGATCTAGTGAGCATAGCAAGTTTCAAGTTTAGTTTGGAAAGTACACATGAGCAAGAATCTTTCCTTTGTCCATTTCCTTTGTTTGTCATCACTCTTAGTGCATAATGGAAATCTTTCTTCTTTGGACGTTGAGCATGGAGAGTATGCTATCAGTCTCGAGGGGACACCATAACATAGTCTAATATTTATATCTAAGCTTAAAGAAACTCTCCAATTTTGTTTAAACCATGGACGGCGTCCCATATGTTAGAATCACTCAATTCATGCCCCAAAATGGGAGAGGAAAGTTTTCATTTTTTATTTTGTCTTGTGAGTGTGGGATGGATAGGGTTTTATGAGCATCAATTCAAATTTCAAACCTTTTTAATTAGGTTAATTCACATGTGTGCACACACACATGTGCATGGATGGACTGGTTTTGCTTAGGTGAGGCATGGAGCACATGATCACTAGCTTGGTGCATGGAATCAATCTTCATAGATTTTCAAATTCTAGGTGGGACATCCAATATGGATGGTGTACTGAATCACTTGTGTGGTACATTGGATCATGATTTATGGAATCAAATAAGGTAAGACATCTCATGGTGGTTGAGTAGGGTGGGGTGCACCCGATCATGGTGTTCCACCCATGTGATTTGCATATGCTTTAGATGGTCGTGCCTTCATGGGTTTACATGACTACTAGAAATTTAGGTGTATAACCTATAGTTTTGCAACCACATGATCAAGACACAAATTTTAAGGTATAGTTTGGCCCAAGGCATTTTTCCTTAGAAACCTTTCTTATTTAGAGCCCACTGAAGGTAGTTTACCCGAATCTTGGCCAATTTTCCCAATTTTTGGATATGGTGTGTGTCTCGTTAGTTTATACCATCCCATGGAATTTTGGGTCATTCTAAATCCTCAAAGTATCCTAAATTCCACTTCTCTCCTAATTTAAACCCCTGAAGGTGTTAGGAAAATAAGAGTCCTAATCTTGACCAATTGAGCTAATTTCAGCTATGTTGTTCAATTGGCCGGTTCAAGTCACTTTGGTTCATTTCAGATGATTTTGGATTCCTAGAGGTCACTAAATGAGAGTTTTAAAACCTGCCAATTTTATCCTTAAAACAAGCTCGATTTTATTTTGCACCCAATTTCATTGAATAAACCTTGAATTTCATTTCATTTCGTATGGAGTTTTTAGGGTATTACAACCTACCCTCCTTACAAAAATTTCATCATCGAAATTTGCACATTGTTAAGGATTTCTATTGAAAAGGTGTGGATACTTTGTCTTTATTTCGCTTTCTAGCTCCCAAGTGGCCTCTTCCGACATGTGATGTTTTTATAACACTTTTACTAACGGAATGTCCTTCGCTCTTAAACTTTGTACCTTGTAATCGAGGATTCTGACTATTGTTTCCTCGTAAGTAGCATCATCTTGGATAGTTATTTCCTTCCAATGGATGATGTGAGAGGGGTCAGGTTCGTACTTTCTCAACATGGACACATGGAATACGTTATGAGTTGAAGTCATCTGATTTGGTAGGTCTAACTCATAAGTGCATTCCCCAATCATTCGAAGTATTTCAAAGGGTCCAACAAATCTAGGAGACAATTCCCCTTTGAATCTGAACCTCTTGATGCCCTTCTGAACATTGACTCTTAGGAACACTTTGTCCCCAACTAGGAACTCTAATGGTTTTCTCCTCTTGTCAACATAACTCTTCTGACAACTTTGTGCTATGATCAGTCTCTTCTGCATCAACTTGACTTGGTTGTTCATTTCTTCTACCAAGTCTGGACCGATCAACATGTGATCTTCGAGCTCTGCCCAACGGTAGACGATCTATAGGGTCTTCCATGAAGAGCCTTGAATGGAGCGTAATACCCTGAAAACTTCGTACCAAATGAAGCAAAATTCAAGGTCTATTTAGGAAAATTTGGGGTGCAAAATGAAACCGATCTCATTTTAGGGCTAAATTTAGTAGGTTCTTAAACTTTGTAATACCCTAAATCCTCTATACTCAATTAAATAAAATTTATCATTTATTCAGTGAAATTTGGGTACAAAATGAAACTAAACTCATTTCGAGGCTAAATTTGGCAGGTTTCCGAAACTCTCATTTAGTGCCCCTTAGGGACCCAAAACAACATGAAATGAAGTAAGGTGACATGAACAAACTAAGGGGACAATATATCAAAAAATTAGAATAATTGGTCGAGGTTAAGGTTTTCATTTGCCAAACGCCCTTCAGGGGTTCCAAATTAGAAAGAATTGTCATTTAGGGTAATTCAGGGGATCAAAATGACCTGAAACGAAACAAAATGACATGAACTAACAAAATGAATAATTTATCTGAAAATCAGAACAATTACCAAGATTTGAATTTTTATTTGCCTAGTGACCTCAATGGATCTTAAATAATGAAAGTTTTTGAGGAAAAATCACCTTGGGCCAAACCATACCTGTAAATGTGCATTAGGTTCATGTGATTCTAAAGACTATAGGTTATAAATCATATTTTCATGCAAATAAGGAGATATTAATTTTTATTTGATTTTTGTGAACCCATGAAGTTATGACCATCCCTAACATGTGCAAGTCACATGGGTGGAACACCATGATCATGTGCACCCTACCCTACCCTAAGCTCCATGGGACGTGTCCATTATTTGAAACCATGAAGAATGATTCCATGTGCCATGTAAATGATCAAGTATGCCCACACCTATAGAACCATGAAGAATGATTACATGTGCCAAGATAAATCATCATGTATACTAAGGTTACATATAAAATTTCTCATAAGTGTGTGTGTGGGCACACATTTGACAAACCCAAGATAGAAGTTTAATGAGAGTGGCTGATTTAAAGAGATATAGAAATATTCTTTTACCTAGAAAAAAATTAGAAAATAAAAACTTGCCTCGTGCACACATGTGGAGCCAGAAAGGGAAAGAATTCAAGGAAAATAAAAAACATTTCAGAACTTTGTTTTTGTGTGCTCATATTAGAAACTTGTTTGATTTTATGAATCACAACATATTAGAATGTTTCCCTACTAATAGAGGACATCCAAGAGGGATTTTGTAATACCCTAGAATTTTGTCAAATAATTAAAAATAAATAAGTTTAATGAAATTAAATGAAATAAGTTAAGTGAATTAATTTCGAAGATTTTAAGAAATTTTTTGGTGTAAATTATGGGTCGGCAAATGAAAAATAATATGTTATCGAAATATAATAAAATAAGAATTTTAGTACAAAAATCATACATATTTCGATATAGAAAAGTTACCCAAAAATGAAAAATAGTATGAAATATCTGAGATATTGAGGTATAGAAATATATAAGAGGAATAAAAATAAGAAGCCTTATTAAAAAACCTTTTATATACTAATTTCAAGAAAATTGGTTAATTCACATAGTCACACAAGAAATAGAATGTTGGCAAGAAAATAGCAAGTATAAAAGAAAATAGGTAAATAAAGTAATAATTTGATATTCAAATAAAATTGTCAAATAAGTAGAGTTAAGTATAAAAATTGAAATTTAAGTAGGTCTCTAAAAAAATTTAATACAAAATCTGGGCATAATTTTAATTTGTAGCCTAATTGAAAAAAATAAAAAAATAACAGTGTAAAAATATAAGATGAAAATAAGAAATCTTATTCCAAGGTTTATTATATAAGGTTTATTAAATTTATTAGAGAAAGAGTACTAATATTATTTATTACATTAAATAATTAGTAAATTTATTTAATAAATTAAACGATATTATTGAATGCAAGAAAATTAATAAGTTTATTTAATATATCAAATAATTAGTAAGTGTAATTCATACATTAAAATATATGTGAAAACTTAGGCATAATTTATTGTGTAGCTTAATTGAATATATATATATATATATATTAAAGACAATAGAAATTAAAAATTTATTAGTTAAATTAATTATTAAACCTTAATTAGCAAGTTATATATTTATGAGTTACAAAAGTAAAAGTGAGAAATATTGTTAATCAGTTATTTAAGTAAATTATCTAATAAGCCAATTGATTTGAATTTAATACATCACCAAAAAAATGAAAACAAAATATATAGAATTTACAATTTAATTGTATAATTGAAATAGAATAGAAATATAAATTAGAGATTGAAAAAATTTCAGAAAATTTGGGGATAAAATAAATAATAAAACTTCAGATAATGAAAACAAAGAAAATCTTAAAATAAAATTATAGAAGTATTAGTAAGTTTATATTTTACAGAGATAGGTTGAAAAAAAAAATAAATTAGCAATTTATGGATTGCAAAAATTAGTAATTAAATATGTATATAGATATGGTTTATATTAGTAAAATGTAGTGAGCAAAAAAAAAAAAAAAGAAACAAAACAAAATATGGGCACGCTGCCGAAAATATATATATATATATAGATTGCTTTCGAAAAAAAATGTGCCACACTAAACGAAAAGAAAAGAAAAATAAAAATAAAACAAAATAAAAAATTTGGTGGCACACCACCTGAAAAGAAAACCAAAATTAAAAAAAAATCAAGAGGAAATTGATCTCGATCTTGATTAACCCAAAATAAATAATAAAATAAAATAAACTCTAAATACTTGATCTTGCTAATTTATATGCAATAGAAAATTGGAAAGCTGCCTTTGGATTTGCTACCTAAAGTTACCAATTTTCACTCTCCCAAACTCTATATGTAGGGGCCCTGTGCTCACAATCCTTTCATCCCATCAAGAACTGATACGATACATCCTTCTTGCTCTCTCTCTCCCCCTCTGCTTCCCTCTTGACATTCTTTTTCTCTTTGGGGCTGATCTAAACATCAATTGGGGTGGAAGTAATGGAGTACTATAGAAATTTTGTAACAGTTAGAGTTGAAGTAACAAAGTGTTGCCAGATTTTAGAAGCGTATATAAGAGAAATTTAAGGTGAAAATGATTTCTCAAACTCCTATTCTACTTCTTCAGTTTAATACCATGTTCATGCATATTTAATTTCTGGTTGATGTGTTTATCATGTTTGAATAACATGATTTATTTATTTATTTTAAAAAAGATATATTTTAGATTTGCATGTACACCATGAAATCATGTCATTATTAGATTATACATATTTAGATTTATTTAAAAAAAACATGATGCATACCAAGTGTTTGCTTTCATATTTTGAATGTTTATATGTTGAAATTATTTTTATTTATTTTTCTTGAGAATGATTTATTTATGATCAATGATTATGAGATTGAAAGAAAGATGTTGAGATTAAGAACCACGTACTGTTACAATAAACATGAGTGTCACCGTGGGTGTTCTTTACGTGTGATCAGTTCACATGGATGATGTCCCAAAATACTTGAAATATGGGTTAGGCCCTAAGTCCAATGAAATTTAACAAGAAAATGTCCTTTCACTCAAGGGAAGTATTTTGATAAAGAACATCAAGGGCTTTGAAACCCTTTTAGTCTAATTTACAGCTATAAACAAAACATTGTTTGAAACGCCTAATGATTTACAAGTTTTTGAATTAGAATGTGTTATTAATGCTGAATTAGTAATTTAGTGGTTTTAAAAAAGATCCACTAGGCTATGTACTCACCCCTTCATTCTATTTTTTAGGAAATTTAATCACATGAAGACCATGAATATTAGTTAATTTTTTTTTCTTATGATTTAGAAAGTTTCTAATTTCTATGTAAGGGCGTATAGCCCAAGTTTTGAATTTTCTGCTGTAATAGTTTTTCTTCAAGATTGAATTATGTAATCTTTTATTTAATTAATAGAGTTATGGATTTCTTTTATTTTTTGTATTATTTCCTTATTAAATTCCTAAAATTGAGTTATGTACTCATAGATACAAATAAGGCATAAAATAATTGAAATAGAAAGTCTAGTTATGTACTTGTAAAGTAACACAGGCCTGGCCTGCCTTGTGGTAAAGTCCAAATTGAAAGTCTCGGGGGTTGGGGTGTTACAGATTAGAATGTATTCTAAACCTTTAATTGTGTTCACACACATAATATAAACAAATAAGGTTCAAAGATTTTGCTCACACTTGGATTGGAAACCTTAGTGGTTTCACTTATCAACCATGAGCACACTTGTTTTTCTCACCCAAACCATCCCCTTATGAGTTTGGAAACATGCCCAAACATCGTGAGCTGCCCTACCTGCCCTAGGATTTCCCATATGCTCTCATGAACATCTATATAAACCCCCTTGCTCACTTTCATCTTATCCCAAAGCAAAGAGTTGATACTTCCATCTTTGTTTGTTCTTGCCCTCTTATTGGCACCTCTTCTCACTCTTTTTTCTTTCTTGTGTGAGAAGTTCTTATTTTAATGTTTTAGAGAGTTTTTGAAGTATTTTTGTTAGTTATTTGAAGTTATTAAAGTTCTAAAAGTAGTGGATAAGGGGAACCTCTGTCAAATTCTACAAAGAAACTTGAATTAAGGTGGATGGGATTTCTAGAACTCCTTCTTTACTACTTCAAGTCTTTGGTATATTCATGTTTGTTTTTAGTTTTCAACATGTTTATATTATAGTTTGAAGCATGTTTCATCAAGTTTTATTTTCAATTTAACATGGTTTCATATTTTAATTCATACATGATAGCTTAACATGCTTAGAAACCATGCTTAGGCTTATTTTTGAATTTTTAAGCATTCCATGTTTGTTTTCATGTTCTCTTGATTATTTAAATTCTGATATTAATTGTTATGATCTTGTTTCATATTTATTTGAAATTAAATATGTGAAAGTGAAGATAACAACCATGTATCATTATAGTAGTCTAAGTGATGCTATGAGTGTTATTTGCATATACTTAGTGTATATGAGTAACATCATTAAGTGTGGATGTGTTTTAAAATACTTGGAATGTGGACATGTAATCCTTATTTCCAATGGAATGCGACAACATGAATTATCATTCCATCCCAGAATAGGAGTATTTTAATAAGAGTATTTTAGTGAAGAACATCAAGGGATTAAAAACCACTGTTGGTCAAATATACAACACTAACAAGATATTGTTTGAAACGCTTAATGCTTATAAGTGATTGAAATTGGATGTACTTTTGATTTGAATTAGTAAATTAGTAGTTTGATGAATGATCCAGTGAGCTATATGCTCACCCCTTCCTTTTATTTTTCAAGAATTTGAAATACATGATCAAGCTTACTAAGGGATTAGAAACTCTACTTTTAGAAAGTTTATATGTAAGGGCATATTGCACAAATTTTGAGTAAAGACTTTCGCTGAATTTTTCTTTTATATTTTAGAGTTATGTACTCCCCTTTTCATTATTTGAATTTCAATCATTTATCCCTTTATTTTATTCAATAAATAAAGATTGAAGTTTTTCTTTTGTCTCTTCTAATAGTTTTATTAAATTAGAATTAAATTATTTGGGTTGTGTGCTCATTGAAAAAGAATAAGACTTGAGATAATAGAAAGTGGTGCAAATTGTATACTTGTAAATGTAACATTGGACCCAACCCGCCTTGTGGTTGAGCTTAAACTTGTCTCTAGGGCGCTTGGGGTGTTACAAAGGTGGTATCGGAGCTTAGGCAGTAGTTGTTGGGCCAAAATTAGAAAGTTTCCTCTAATATGAAAGGTGGTATCAGAGCCTAGGCTTTAGGTGCCTTGGGCTAGAATGAAAAAGTCAATCAGTGGTTGTTTGACTAGAATTAGAAACTCAAATTAGGGTTTCACTTTGAATTGAATTGATTCTTGAATGCCCAACCTTCTATTTTTGAAATTGAAAAACGTTTTAGAAGGTGTTTTCAAAAATGAACTATTTGTTTTTAAAAAATTTTGTTTGGATACAAAAACTGCAACTTGAGCTGATAGTAGGTAAGTCTTGTCCCTAGTAAAGCTAAACATTGAAAGGGATGTGGGTTACCAGGCCCTAAAAAGCACGGTTGCTAAGCAAACTTTGGTTTCGTTGCCCGATCTGGAGATTGTCCCACCAACTTGTACGAGTAGTTTGAGTTGAAAAACAACTTTACTTTTTACAAAAGAAAATTAGAAGGTGGAAAATTAGGGCAAGGAATTGAATAGAAGTCGAAAAAGATGCAAAAGGTGGTATCTCAGTTAGCAAAATGTTGTGAGTCGACCAAACGAAACCTTAGGTCCAGGGGAAAGACCTTAGGTAGAAACGTGGTGTAGCAATGAGTGGCATCGTGGCTGAATTAAAGAGATATAGAAAGATTCCTTTACCTAGAAAAAAATTAGAAAATAGAAACTTGCCTCATGCTCACATGTGGAGCCAAAAAGGGAGAGAATTCAAGGAAAATAAGAAACATTCCAAAGTTTTGTTTTTGTGTGCTCATATTAGAAACTTATTTGATTTTATGAATCACAATATATTAGAATGTTTCCCTACTAATAGAAGACGTCCAAGACAGATTAGAATGTATTCTAAACCTTTAATTGTATTCACACACATAAAAGAAACAAATAAGGTTCAAAGATTTTGCTCACACTTGGATTGGAAACCTTAGTGGTCCCACTTGCCAACCATGAGCACACTTGCCTTTCTCACCCAAACCATCCCCTTATGAGTTTGGAAACATGCCCAAATGTGGTAAGCTACCCTTGGATGTCCCATATGCTCTCATGAACATCTATATAAATCCCCCTTTGCTCACTTTTATCTCAGCCCAAAGTAAAGAGTTGATACTTCCCTCTTTGTTTCTTCTTGCCCTCTTATTGGCACATCTTCTCACTCTTTTTTCTTTCTTGTATGAGAAGCTCTTATTTTAGTATTTTAGATAGTTGTTGAAGCATTTTTGTTGGTGATTATGTAATAACCCAAAATTTTGTCAAATAATTAAAGATAAATAAGTTTAAGGAAATTAAATGAAATAAGTCAAGTGAAAATAATTTTGAAGATTGTAAGACATCTTTGAGTGCAAATTATGGGTTAGAAATGAAAAATAATATAAAATATTTAGATGTAAAATAAAATAGGCAAATAAAACCTTAATTTGATATTTAAATAAAAATGTCCAATTAAAAGAGTTGCTTAAGAAATAAAGAATAGAAAAAAAAAAAGAAATAAAGTACACACACACACACACACACACACACACACACACACACATATATATAGGTTAATGTGTGTGTTAGCAAAATAAATGTTAATCCTACATATTATAGGAATATGTATATAAAAAAATTTACATAAGTAAATAAAAATGTACTATACGTGTGTTTATTTAAAATAAATAAAACATTATATAAATATCAGTTTCTAATTACATAAATGATTATCTGAAAATAAAATATGAAATAAAAAATATATGGAAATAGAAAATGTAGGTTATTTAATTATTAACATTAAAGATATTAAAGAAATAGAAAAAATATCTAATAAATACAAAAATAAAGAATTAAAAAGGGAAAAATTAGCAAAATAGAAGGATATGTGTAATAAACCATATCTACACAAATTAGGAAGTAGAATTGAGTTTATAATTGGCAAAACTCGGATAATAGAAGCTTTAGAAGTTGATTTTGATAATAGAAACTACATCCAATAGCCAGAATCGAGTAATCTTCACGATTTGCAATCCAACGGCCCAGACAAAGATCGCACCGAACGCCCTAGAACACCGAATCAGCAAAGATCGGATAGTCTGCAATCAACACGTTCGATCCAACGGTCCAGATTGAGGCGCTCAAACGAGTACTGCGATCGAGGATCATCTGACGGACCGGGTGAGTTTTGTTGATCAATTTCGCAATCCGCCATGCTGCGCTCGAGGAAATCAGATGGTGCAAACGCGATTCGTTGATTGCGAATGGTGAAGCGCTCGAGAATGATCCAATGGGCGAGATCTCACCCGCCTGATCCAACGGCTCATGATGCATGCGCAAAACTGAATTCGCGATCCTGTGCTACGCTCGAGGACGATCCAAGCGCCCAGATCAAAGCCAAGAATCATGATCGCAATCCGAGATGCGGGTGCGTGATTCGAGGAAGATCTGACGATCTAGATCAAATGCTCTGAAAATAAAAATCGAAAAGATCTGAATAATCCGAATGCTTTAAAAAAAAATTGAAAATTAGTTTCTAAATTCCCAAAAATTTTCAAAAATTTACTTGCTAATCTCCTATGCTTCGGGGACACGAAATTTTGAAGAATTGGCAAGTTTCCTACAAGATGACACCACAAACTTGTCACCCTTTTGAACTCTATATAAACACCCCCCATGCTCACAATTCATCTCATCCCAAGAAACAAGAGTTGAATTGTCATCTTGTTCTCTAAACCTTCTTCTTGGCAATCCCCTCAGTTCTTGAGTAATCTTGAATTGTTCTTGAGTGTTCTTGAGTGTTCTTGAGAGTTTTGAGAGTTATTGAGTGTTTGGAAGTCTTGAAGTAACGGAACTTTGCTAGATTTTAGAGGCGCACAGAAGAGACATTCTTAAGGTGGAAGTTACTTCTAACTTCTACTTCTTTATTTTAATTTGAATAAGTTTTGCATGTGTGATGATGTTTTGAAGATGATTAATCAAATATATGTTTTAATATGCATGCTTTATTTATTTGATGTGCCATGAATATACATGTTATTCATGTTTAGAAATTAAGAATATTGATGCATGTTATACATGAATTGTGCCATAAATAAATATTTAATGATTCATGTTATGTATATGTTGCATTGATGGTTTAATCTGATATTATGTGTTTTATCACTAACAAAAGATTAAATAATGATTCAATTCATGTACTGGTGCGATGATGGACTGCATAGTGTCATCGTGTGTGTTCCACCCCCCGACCCAGCTTGCCGATTTACCATTGACAATTTTGAACTGGGTTTCCAAGACTGATCCCACTTCATAGATATTGGGGTTTGAGTTTTCATTTGTCATTCTCTCTCCCTACGATGTGGAACACAAAGATTAAACTCTTTCGGTCCGAATGTCAACCATAAACAAAAAATTTGTTTGAATCGCCTAATGTACAAAAGTGTTTGATATGCTTGGTTTGTTTGAATTGAAATAATGATTTAGATGTTTAGAAAGATCCACTGGGCTATGTGCTCACCCCTTCCTTCTATTTTTCAGGTAATTGATTTACATGAAAACCATGAAAATTAGTTAGGTTCTTTTATTTAAAAAGTTTTTAATTTCTATGTAAGGGTATGTTGCCCAAGTTTTGAATCTTCCGCTGTAATAGTTTTTCTTCAAGATCAAATTATGTACTCAATTTTATTTAATTAACTGAGTTTATGAATTTCAGTTATTTCTTATACTATTGCCTTATTAAATTCTTTAATTTAAGTTATGTTCTGTTAAATACAATCAAGGCATGAAATAATTGAAATAGAAAGAAAGTCAAGTGTGTGTCACTTGTAAAGTAACACCAGCCCGGCCCACCATTTGGTTTAGCCTATCGTTTGGTTTAGCCCACCGTCATAAGAATGGTGGTAGTATCCAATGCTTAAAGATATGGGGGTTGGGGTGTTACAAAGGTAGTATTAGAGCTCACTTAGTAGATGTACTGGGCAAGAATTTGAAAGTCAAACATTTGTTGTTTAATAAGAATTAGAAGCTCAAATTAGGGTTTCACATTAAATTAGATTGAAATTTAGTGCCCTACCTTCTATTTTTGAAAATTAAAAAATATTTTAGAAAGTGTTTTCAAAAAGGAAAGATATGTTTTCAAATGTTTTATTTGGATACAAAGACTACAAGATGAGCTAATAGTGGGTAAGCCTTGTCCCGAGTAAAGCTAAACATTGAAAGGGAGGTAGGTTATCTCGCCCTAGAAAGCACGGTTGCTAAGTAGACCTCGGTCTCATCGCCCGATCTGGAGGTTGTTCCACCAGCTCATATGAGTAGTCGGAGTTGAAGAACACTCTTATTTTCTATAAAAGAAAAATTAGAATGTGGGAAATTAGGGCAAGAAAGTAAATAAAAGTCAAAAAGATGCCAAATATGGTATCTTGACTAGACTGAGGTTGTGAGTCAACCAGATTGAACCCTAGGTCCAGAGAAAGACCCTAGGTAGAAATGTGGTGTAGCCAGGGGTGGCACAGTGGATCAAAAACATAAATCTCTAAGGCATAAGCTAGAGACGAAAACTTGTGTGAAAACAGAAAATTGTTTGATCAAGACACGAAATCGGGAAGCTTCTGTATCTTTTGGTTTCAATGTAGTATAGGGTGCGTAGGAATTTGAGGGTATGGAGGAAGCCTGGACTTGGAGAATGATGGACCATGTGTTGTGAAATATTTGCAACTCTGGCAAAACGGGTTTCTCTATGCTCGCTGGTATGGGACGGTGGAGTATAGTGAGCTCGGGAACCTTAGTCATCAAGACATTTGCGAAATTGTTTGGGTGCAGCTTTGTTTTGAGTGAAAGCCTAAGTGGAAGTGGTAGAGTGGTATGGGACGCTTGAACCTGAAAGCTTAGGTGGAAGCTTGGAACCTTGCTGTGCTAGCGTGATTGTGTGATTGTATGAAATGCATGTTGTAATGTTTATTTGCTTTAAGACCAAATCCTGTACTCATGCATGAAAAGAACCTAGAAGAAAAGCCTTTAGGCCACTAAACAAATCGAAAACCTAGAGACATAAATCTAGAGTCATGATAGTGCAAAAACTTGAGGAAATGGACACAACATATGATGACCATTTCTCAAGTCTGGAAAAACATTTTGTATCCCAAGGATAAGAAAAGATGGGTGAGTACCCTAGATGAATGTCCTAATTGAAACTTCTATGATATCTTGTGGGATACTAAAGTGGATTTGGCTTGTAGATAATGGAAGGAATCCATGAAAACCCCAATACACATAATCAAAGTAACTAAGGGGCAGATATGACAACAGCTTCCGTCCTATCACCAGAGATAATAGTAGAAATCACTCGATAGGTGGTTGAGCAAGTGATGAGGACTCTACAATCACGACCTGAGGTTTAGAATGAACTAAGAATGGGAATCCATGAACTAGTCATTCCTTTAAGGTTAACCATGCCCAAAGGAACAACAGTTGAGATTAATTCACTCAAAAAGAATATCCACTTCAAACAATTCGTAAGAGATAAAAACAAGAAACCACAATATAATCAAAAGACGGGAAAAGAAAGCAAGAAACAAGAACAAACTCACTAAACTGAAAAAGAACAAAAGAAGCAGGCTAAGAGACAAGGGTTGTGCTTTGTGTGTAGACATAGGGGTCATTTTGCTAGAAATTGTACAACTGCACCTGTTCGGGCTCCTCACCCTCAAGACAATAAGAGTTATGGTGAGAACCAAGCTAGAATGTTGGTTGTTGAAGCTTAGGAAGATCAAGACCCCCAATAGAAACCCTCATAGTCCAATATTATGACAAATGAACTAATTTTGAATATGAGTAGTAGTAGGGAGACAGATTGGTATATGTTCGCATTTATGAATTTTGAGTTGAAATAAGGTTTTATACCAATTATCTCTATTAATAAAATTTTTCCCTTAAGAACTCTTGTCGTTACATTTTGAATATCCAAAAATGGAAAGTATGGGAATAGAAAGTATGAGTAGTAACCCTAGAACCTGCCGTATGGCAGGAAGTGACAAAGAAACTTTTACCCTCAGATAGATTGAGAACTTAGGGCTAGGTATGACCCTAAATGAAAGACAAGCCTATCTCTATAGCAAGTCCTGCCATTGGACCTGTTGCATCGAATCAAGGATGAACAAAAGACTCACAAGCTTGAATAGGATAGGCATACTAACTTCAAGTTAGATGCGGAGAATACCCTAAGATTCGAAAGGATCTGTATACCTTAGAATGGATAGAGTAAGCAGATCACCCAATAGTGAAGGATAAGTATTCCCTACCAAAGTGACCCATTCGATCATTTGGAGAAGCCACCATTACTTAAGAACCGATCTAAGGTCAGAAAATCAACAACTAAGAATTAGGGAGTCTGTTATGTATGAAACGACCTATTAGGGAACATATAGGAATACAATGAACCAAACGGTTAAACATCGTCTTGATTTGGAAACGCAACTTATGAAACACAGTCTTGCAAAATTTAGCAAACGATAGCCAAATTCCTTAACCATGTAGCTTCGAAAACACCACAGGCTGTCACCAAGATAATTACAAAGACTCAAGCACTTAGGCTTATCAAATTAGTCAAAACCAACCCATTTACCAAAAATACCTAACGAAATGACGTACGAATAAATGTATAAAAATTTTGAGGACGAAATTCTTTTAAAGAGGGTAGGTTGTAATAACCCAAAATTTTGTCAAATAATTAAAGATAAATAAGTTTAAGAAAATTAAACGAAATAAGTTAAGTGAAAATAATTTTGAAGATTGTAAGACATATTTGGGTGCAAATTATAGGTTAGAAAATAAAAAATAATAAAAAATATTTAGATGTAAAATAAAATATGCAAATAAAACCTTAATTTGATATTTAAATGAAAATGTCAAATTAAAAGAGTTGCTTAAGAAATAAAGAATAGAAAAAAAAAGAAGTAAAGTATATATATATAGGTTAATGTGTGTATGAATAATGTGTGTGTTAGCATAATAAATGTTAATACTACATATTATAGGAATATGTATATAAAAATATTTAAATAATTAAATAAAAATGTAGTATACGTGTGTTTATTTAAAATAAATAAAACATTATATAAATATAAATATTACATAAATGATTATCTGAAAATAAAATATGAAACAAAAAATATATGGAAATAGAAAATCTAGATTATTTAATTATTGGCATTGAAGATATTAAAGGAATAGAAAAAATATATAATAAATACAAAAATAAAGAATTAAAAAGGGAAAAATTAGCAAAATAGAAGGATATGTGGAATAAACCATATCTACACCAATTAGGAAGTTAAATTGAGTTTATAATTGGCAAAACTCGGATAATAGAATCTTTAGAAGTTGATTTTAATAATTGAAACTGCATCCAATGGCCAGAATCGAGTAATCTTCACGATCTGCAATCCAACGACCCAGATTAAAATCACACCAAACGGCCTGGAACACAGAATCACCAAAGATCGGACGGTCTGCAATCAACACGTTCGATCCAACAGTCCAGATTAAGGCGCTCAAATGAGTACTGCGATCGAGGATCATCGGACGGACCGGGTGAGTTTTGTTGATCGATTTTGTGATCTGCCGTGCTGTACTCGAGGAAATCAGACGGTGCAAACATGATTCGTTGATCGCGATCGGTGAGGCGCTCGAGAATGATCCAATGGGCGAGATCTCACCCGCTTGATCCAACGGCTCATGATGCACATGCCAAACCGAATTCGCGATCCTGTGCTGCGCTCGAGGACGATCCAAGCGCCCAGATCAAAGCTGAGAATCGTGATCGCATTCCGAGATGCACGTGCGTGATTCGAGGAAGATCTGACGATCCAGATCAAATGCTCTGAAAATAAAAATTGAAAAAATCTGAATAATCTGAATAAATGCTTTAAAAAAATTTGAAAATTAGTTTCTAAATTCCCAAAAATTTTCAAAAATTTACTTGCTAATTTCCTATGCTTGGGGGACATGAAATTTTGAAGAATTGGCAAGTTTCCCACAAGATGACACCACAAACATGTCATTATCTACCCTTTTGAACTATATATAAACACCCCCTCATGCTCACAATTCATCTCATCCCAAGAAACAAGAGTTGAATTGTCATCTTGTTCTCTAAGCCTTCTTCATGGCAATCCCCTCAGTTCTTGAGTAATCTTGAATTGTTCTTTAGTGTTCTTGAGTGTTTTGAGAATTCTATAGTTTTTGAAAGCCTTGAAGTATCAAAACTCTGCCGGATTTTAGAGGCGTACAAAAGAGACATTTTTAAGGTGGAAGTGATTTCTAATTTCTACTTCTTTATTTTAATTTGAATAAGTCTTGCATGTGTGATGATTTTTTGAAGATGATTGATCGAATATATATTTTAATAGGCATGCTTTATTTATTTGATGTGCCATGAATATACATGTTATGCATGTTTAGAAATTAAGAATATTGATGCATGTTATACATGAATTGTGCCATGATGGACTGCATAGTGTCATCGTGTGTGTTCCACCTCCCGACCCGGCTTGCCGATTTACCATTGACGATTTTGAATTGGGTTTCCAAGAGTGATCCCACTTCATAGATATTGGGGTTTGAGTTTTCATTTGTCATTCTCTCTCCCTACGATGTGGAACACAGAGATTAAACTCTTTCGGTCCGAATGTCAACCATAAACAAGAAATTTGTTTGAATCGCCTAATGTACAAAAGTGTTTGATATGCTTGGTTTGTTTGAATTGAAATAATGATTTAGATGTTTAGAAAGATCCACTGGGCTATGTGCTCACCCCTTCCTTCTATTTTTCAGGTAATTGATTTATATGAAGACCATGAAAATTAGTTAGGTTCTTTTATTTAAAAAGTTTTTAATTTCTATGTAAGGGCATGTTGCCCAAGTTTTGAATCTTCCGCTATAATAGTTTTTCTTCAAGATCAAATTATGTACTCAATTTTATTTAATTAATTGAGTTTATGAATTTTAGTTATTTCCTCTACTATTGTCTTATTAAATTCTTAAATTTAAGTTATGTTCTGTTAAATACAATCAAGGCATGAAATAATTGAAATAGAAAGAAAGTCAAGTGTGTGTCACTTGTAAAGTAACACCAGCTCGGCCGACTATTTGGTTTAGCCTACCGTCATGAGAATGGTGGTCGTGCCCAATGCTTAAAGATACGGAGGTTAGGGTGTTACAGATTAGAAGTTCTTAAAGTTCTTAAAGTGGTGGATAAAGGGAACCTCTATCGAATTCTAGAAAGAAACTCAAATTAAGGTAGATGGGATTTCTAGAACTCATTCTTTACTACGTGAAGTCTTTCGTATATTCATGTTTGCTTCAAGTTTTATTTTCAATTTAATATGGTTTCATATTTTAATTCATACATGATAGCATAACATGCTTAGAAACCATGCTTAGGCTTATTTTTGAATTTTTAAGCATGCATATATGTTTTCATGTTCTCTTGATTATTTAAAATCTAATATTAATTATTATGATCTTGTTTCATATTTATTTAAAATTAAATATGAGAAAGTGAATATAACAACCACGTACCATCATAGTAGTCTAAGTGATGTTATGGGTGTTCCTTGCATATACTTAGTTGTATATGAGTAACATCACTAAGTGTGGATGTATTTTAAAATACTTGGAATGTGGACATGTGATCCTTATTTCCAATGGAATGTGACAACATGAATTGTCATTCAATCCCAGAATAGGAGTATCTTAATGAAGAACATCAAGGAATTAAAAACCCTTTTTGGTCAAATATACAACACTAACAAGATATTGTTTGAAACGCTTAAAGCTTGTAAGTGATTGAAATTGGATGTACTTTTGATTTGAATTAGTAAATTAGTAGTTTGATGAATGATCCACTAGGCTATGTGCTCACCCCTTCCTTTTATTTTTCAAGAATTTGAAATACATGATCAGCTAAGGGATTAGAAACTCTATTTTTAGAAAGTTTCTATGTAAGGGCATATTGCCCAAATTTTGAATAAAGACTTTCACTGAATTTTACTTTTATATTTTAGAGTTATGTACTCCCCTTTTCATTATTTGAATTTCAAGCATATATCCATTTATATTATTCAATAAATAAAGATTGAAGTTTTTCTTTTGTCTCTCTTGTAATAGTCTTATTAAAGTAGAATTAAATTGTTTGGGTTGTGTGATCATTGAGAAATAATAAGACTTAAGATAATAGAAAGTGATGCAAGTTGTGTACTTGTAAATGTAAGATTGGACCCAACCCACCTTGTGGTTGAGCTTAAACCTGTCTCTAGGGGGTTGGGGTGTTACAAACTCTCATTTAGAGACCTTTAAGAATCCAATATCACCTAAAATGAAGCAAAGTGACTTGAATCAGCCAATTGAACAACATACTCAAAAATTAGCTCATTTGGTCAAGATTAGGGCTCTCGTTTTGCCAAAACACCTTCAGTGGTTTAAAATAGAAAAGAAATGGAATTTAGGGTACTTCAAGGATTTTGAATGACCCGAAATTCCATAGGATGGCATAAACTAACAAACACACAACATATCCAAAAATTTGGATAATTGGCCAAGATTCGGGTGAAGTACCTTTAGTGGGCTCTAAATAAAGAACGTTTCTAAGAAAAAACACCTTGGGCCAAACTATACCTTAAAATTTGTGTCTTGATCATGTGGTTCCAATACTATAGGTTATGCATCTAAATTTGTAGTGGTTAGGGAGATATTAAATTTTATTAAATTCATGTGAACCCATGAAGGCATGGCCACCCAAAGCATGTGCAAGTCATATGGGTGGAATACCATGATTGGGTGCACGTCACCCTACTCAACCCCCATGGGACGTCTTCCCTTATTTAATTCCATTAATCATGATCCAATGTACCACACATGTGATTTAGTACACCACACATTTATGACGTCCCACCTAGGATTTGGAAATTCATGAAGATTGATTCCATGCACCAAGCTAGTGATCATATGCTCTATGCCTCACCGAAGGAAAATCGGTCCATCCATGCAGATGTGTGTGTGCACACATGTGAATTAACGTAATAAGAAAGGTTTAAAATCTGAATTGATGCTCATAAAACCCTAGCTGTCCCACACCCACAAGAGAGAATAAAAAATGGAAACTTTCTTCTCCCATTTTGGTACCTAAATTGATTCTCACATTTGGGACGCCACCCTTGGGTTTAAACTAAATTGGAGATTTTCCTTAAACATAGATATGAATATTAGACTATGTTATGGTGTCCCCTCAAGAATGATAGCATACTCCCCATGCTCAACGTCCAAAGAAGAAAGATTTCCATTATACACTAAGAGTGATGCCAAACAAAGGAAATGGACAAAGTAAAGATTCTTACTCACATGAACTTGCAAAACTAGACTAGAAACTTGCTATGCTCACTAGATCATGTCCCAATTGATATTAGAATTATTCTAAGTCTGAAAATATTCTTTGATATTAATTAAGAAATTTAATAGAGAATCAAATCATAACTCATCAGAGAATTGGCAAGTTTAGTGATCCTTGTGCACACTTACCATTTCTCTCTTTTAGTATTTGGAAACTTGCTCAAACCTTAAGAGCTGCCCAAGAACTGCCCAAGATGTCCCATATGCTCTTGAGCAACTATAAATACCCCCCTAAGTTGCACACAATCCCTCATTCCAAGAACAAGAGAGATTCCGAACAAGAGTGCTCTCAAACTTCTTCTTCTTCTTCTTTTCTTTCTGTTTTCTTTTGTGCAAAGGTAATAAACTTTTAGTTCCAGCATTTAGTGATTACTAAAGAGTTGTTTTGCTAAGATTCGAAAGTGCCAAAGCAAAGGAAACCTCCACTGGAGTTTGGGGAAGACATCTCATCTAAGGTGGAAGTTGCTTTCTTAAATGCTCTTTTCATATTTGAACCACTAGCATGTCCTTTCTTGTGTGACATTTTTGCGTTTTTCTGAAAATCATGAGACATGTTTTCACTTCTATTTTTCAATATTTGGGTATGTTTCAGTTTTGATCAATATTCAAGATCATGCATTTATGATGCTCATTCCATGTTAGTATCATGTTTAGGAGTTATTCTAAAGTTTGGTGCATGATATTGAATGGTGAGCAAATTGTTTTGCAATTTATTAAATTATGAAATTTATTTCCAGCTTGTTCTTATATTTTGAAATTTTACTTATATTTCATAAATGTGGTATTTAAGATGAGAAGATGGTGATACAAACCACACACTATCATAGTAGACACATGGTTGCTATGGGTGTTCTCTTCTTATGATTAGTTCATAAGTTTGTAATACCTATGTGATTGGCTGGTGGGTTAGAGTCCTTATGTCTAAAGTCCATGGAAAATGGCTAAGAAATGTCATATTTTACTCTAAGGAGTCACTTAGTTGAGAACATAAAGGGTTGAAAAACTCTTTTGGTCTAAGTTACAACTTCACACAATTTTGGTGCTTGAAACACCTAATTTTTGAAAGTGTTTGAATTATGGATGTGTTAGTGATTTGAATATGAAAAATGGTTGTTTAAGATCCATTGAGCTTAATGCTCACCCTTCCTTTAACATTTTTTAGGAAATTGAATATGCAAGGACTTGGGGCATCTGTTTTGAATTTATTTGGAAATTTCTATGTAGGGCATGTTTGCCCAGTTTTGTTATGAATTCCGCTATAATTGTTTTAATTAAAAGTTATGTAATTTTCTGTTTATGAATTAATAAAGATTAGAATTTCTTTTTATCTCTTATTATGCGGCCTTGTTTAGTTTTTATATTAAGGCATGAGATATTGGGAATAGAAAGTCAAGTGTCAATCACTTGTAAAGTAACACCGGACCCGGCCCGCCTTGTGGTTAAGTTCACTGTTTCAACAACTATTTCAACAGTGGTTAAGTCCAGACACTCATAGTAAAATAAATGGGGGTTGAGGTGTTACATGGAGCCATCTTAATGTTTGCCTGATAACTATTGTTATAGGCAAACTCCGCCAGGTGTAGGTACTTGCTCCAATTCCCCTTAAAGTCTAGGATGCAAGACCTTAGCATATCATCTAAAATTTGGATAACTCTCTTAGATTGTCCATCTATCTGAGGATAGAATGTCATACTCATGGTGAGCTTCATACCCAACTCCTTCTGTAGACTCTGCCACAACTATAAAGTGAAGCAAGAGTCTCTATCAGACACAATTGATGCCACACCATGAAGCCTTACTATTTCCTTAATGCAGAGTTCTCTTAGCTTACTAACTTGGTTTGTGGATCTAATTGGCAAGAAGTGAGTCACTTTGGTGAGACGATTCACAATAACCCAAAGAGTGTCTTCTCCCTTTTGGTTCCTAGGTAAACCACTGATGAAGTCCATGGCGATGTTATCCCACTTCCATTCAGGGATAGGGAGTGGTTGTAACATTTGTAGAGGGTTTCTGATGTTTCGCTTTAACTTCTTGGCAAGTTAAGCACTTGGAGACATGATTAGCTACGTCTCTCTTCATCCCTTTCCACCAGTAAATCTTTCTGAGGTTTTGGTAAATCTTGTCTCCTCCTGGATGCATCCTATATTTGGTTTGATGAGCTTCATCCATGATGATTTTCTTACTCTACACATTCTGAGGTACACAGATCTTCTCCTTGAGTCGTAGGGTATTTTTGGCGTCTATCCTAAAATCAGAATGTTTACCATGTTTAACACCTTTCGTCAATCTAGTGAGCCACTTGTCTTACCTCTGTTTCTCCTTGATCTATTATATAAGGTTCGGTTGGCAAGACATGTTGTAGAGGTAGGTTTCATTCTCATTAAGGGTCACTCGTGGCCTAAAGTCCTCTACCAGCTGGTACATTTGGCCCTTTTCCTCTTCATGTTTGTGGACCTTCCTACTGAAGGCATTGGCCATACGTTGGCCATCCTTGGATGGTAGTGTAATTGAAAGTCATAATCTTTAAAAAACTCCATCCATCTCTGTTGCCTGAGGTTTAACTCCTTTTGTGTGTAGATATATTTCAGACTCTTGTGATATGAAAATAGGTTGAACCTTTCACCATAAAGGTAATGTCTCCATATCTTTAGGGCGAATACTGTGGCTACTAATTCTAGGTCGTGAGTAGGATAATTCCTCTTATAGACCTTCAGTTGTCTCAAAGCATAAGCAATAGCTTGTTTTTCTTGCATTAAGATTGTGCCTAGTTCACTCAGTGAGGCATTAGTATGAAGGGTATAAATGATACCAGGAGTTGGAGTGGTTAACACAGGGGTCGTAGTCAATATCTTCTTTAGTTCTTAGAATTGTTGTTCGCACTTCTCCTCCCATTCAAACTTAACTCCCTTTCTAATCAACTTGGTCGTAGGTCCTGCCAACTTGGAGAAGTCTTCGATGAACCTTCTATAGTAACCAGCCAATCCCAAGAAGCTTTTGATTTTCATCACGGTCTTAGGTTGCTTCCAGTTCATGACTGGTTCTACCTTTTTTGGGTTTACAACAATGCCTTCTACTGACACAACATGACCCAAGAGCTTGACCGTCTTCATCTTCCAACATGATCCTCTGGTGTTCTAGATTTTCAGCCTTAGACTTGGAATAGATCAGGATGTCATCCACGAATACCACCACAAACTTGTCAAGGTATTGTCTGAACACCCAATTCATTAAATCCTTTAAAGGCGCCAGGGCATTGGTTAAACTAGAGGGCATAACATTGAATTCAAAGTGTCCATATCTAGTTCAAAAGGCTGTCTTGTACATATTCGACTCCCTGATCCTCAACGGATGATAGACCAACCTAAGATCAATCTTAGAGAAATTAGTGGCTCCTCGTAATTAATCGAATAGGTCATCAATTCTAGGCAAAGGATACTTATTCTTCACTGTCGCTTGGTTCAGCTTCCGATAATATACACATAGTCTCGTGGAACCATCTTTCTTTTTTACGAATAATACTAGAGCTCTCCAGGATGATTCACTTATCCTGATGAACTCTTTCTTCCTGAGCTCGTCTTGTTGAGCCTTTAACTCAACCAGTTCTACTGGCGCCATTCTATACAGAGGTATGACAGACGATTCGTTCTAAAATTAAGTTCAATTTTGAACTTTAACTCCCTAGCTGGTGTTAGTCCGAGTAATTCATTTGGGAACACATCCTCATACTCACTAACCATGGCCAGGTCATGTATTCTATTTAGGTTAATTGGCTCTTCTTCAGTGAGTTCCTCAAACTTGCTTGTCTGCCTCAAACAGCTCAACTAGGCTATAGTTGGATCCTTGGTAGTTTCTGCATATCCCTGTTGATTTTGAAGGTTTTCCTAGAAGGTAGGGTTATGGTTACCCCTCTTTTAGGACAATCTATCTAGGCTTGATACTAGTCTAACCAGTTCATTCCTAGGATTACATCATAGCTATAAAAGAGTAGGATGCATAGGTCAACTTTCAAAAGTTTGTCCCCGAACCTTAGATCACAACTACACATTCTTTTTGAAGTCATAATGGTCCCTATTGGTGTGGACACATTCAAAGTTATAGGCAACGGTTTCATCACAAGTTGTAACCTATCAGCTAGTTGTTTAGAGATAAAGGATTTTGAGACACTTGAATCAAATAAAACTCTTACAACAACATTAAACAATAAGCACGTACCTTCTACTGCAGGAACCTGGTCTATCGAGCCTCAACCACAAACACTCTGGCCTGGTTCTAACCACAGCTTTGGTTCTACCCCTGATGTGCATTTTAGTTTTGAGCTTTGGCTTTAGGACGCCTCCTCCCTGAGCATTCTGTGGTTGCTATTGCTGGGGAGCCTGGGTTGGTGCAGTCGAGTAGTCTCTAGCAAGATGGCCCTCTATCTGCATAGGTAACACAACCCCAACCTCTTTGCCTACTCCTTAAACTCTCCCTTATTCTACCTTTGTCTCTATGGGGCCTTACCATTCTTGTTTTCTTTTGGGCCCCTTGTTGGTCCTTCTCATTCTCGAGCCGCTTATTTGTTCCCTTCAACCTTAGTTCCCGGTTGAGTTACTCTAAAATCAGAGCTCGTTGAACTACCTCCTTGCAGGTTTGGAGGTCTAATGCCAAAAACATTTTTGGGATCTCAATCTTGAGACCTTGTGCAAACCTAATAGACTTCATTTTCTCCCCCCTAATCATATGTGGAGAGAACTTGGCTAACTCTGTGAACTTCCACTCGTGCTCCATCACAGTTAGGTCTCTTTGATTGAGCTTGACAAAGTTATCCTAAAGCTTTCGAAAGGTTGTTTCAGGGAAAAAGTTTTTGTAGAAACCTCTTTGAACTCCTCCTTGTTCATTGCTTCAGTGTCAGTATTGGGGTTCATTCTCCACCATCTCCGAGCTGGTCCCTTGAAACGGTGTGTGGCTAATGACATTCGTCATGGGCTTGTCACCTTTAGTAAATTTAATAGTTTTTCCATCTCTTGGTACCAGTGGTCGGCTTGGATTCATGTCTCAGTACCGTCAAAAGATGGAGGGTTAAGCTTTTGTAGATCAATCAGGAGCTTCATTTGTTTCGCATCCTCTTGCTCCTTTTGGTTCATCTGACGTTCTTGTAGTACTGGTGCTGGTGGTGGAACCGAAATAGGTTTAGGTATTTGCGGCTATGTTGCCGCCTGAGGGATCATTTGTGGTAAAGCGCTCATAAGTTGGTCCAGTACTCGCTAAGACATCTCAGTCATCGTTACCTCCAGCCTGGCCTCAATGCCAGCTGGCAGTCCTTATTTTCCTTTTTCGATTTCATCCAAAGTGGACGATCGGGTAAGTTGTCTTCTTGTTCCAATTATTTGCTATAAATTGAGTAGTTCATTAGTATTCGGCAGGCATTCGTACTATGACTACTCTAGGTTCATGTTTCTATGTTCTCGATTCATTAAGTGGCCTAAAGGTTTTTCTTCTAGGTTTTTTTTCATGCATGGGTATAGGATTTGGTTTCAAAGCAATTAAACATTACAACATGTTCTTCAAACAATCATATGGTCAAGATAGCACAACAAAGTTTCAAGCTTCCACCTAAGCTTCCAGGTTTAAGTGCCTCATCCCACTCTACCCCTTCCACTTAGGTTTTCACCAAAAACAGAGTCACACCTAAACAATTTCACAAGTTACTCGACAGCTATGGTTCCCAAGCCTACTATACCCAACTTTCCCATTTTAGTAAGCATAGAAAAACTTGTTCTTCCATAACTATCGATCATTCACCATACATATCCCATCATTCTTCGAGTTTAGGCTTCCTCCATACCCTCGAATTCCTATGCATCCCATACTAGATAGAAACTGAGAGGTATAGAAGCCACCCAGTCTCGTGTCTTGATCAAAAAAAATTTTTGTTTTCACATAATGTTTGTTTCTAGTCATGTCCTAGAGATTTTTTTTTTGATCTACTATGCCACTCATGGCTACACCCATTTCTATCTAAGGTCTATTATCTAGACATATGGTTTGATCTGGTTGACTCATAACCTCTGTCTAATCAAGATACCACATTTGGCATCTTTTTCAACTTCTATTCACTTTCTTATCCTAATTTTCTACCTTATAATTTTCTTTTATAGAAAGTAAGGGTGTTCTTCAACTCTGACTATTCATATAAATTGGTGGGACAACCTCCAGATTAGACGGCGAGACCGAAGTCTACTTAGCAACCTTGCTTTCTAGTGCAGGATAACCCGCCTCCCTTTCAATGTTTAACTTTACTTGGGACAGGCTTACCCACTATCAGCTCAACTTGTAGTCTTTGTATCCAAACAAAACATTCAAAAAATATTTATTTCCTTTTTGTAAACACTGTCTAAAAACATTTTTCAATTTCAAAATAGAAGGTAGGGCAATTGTAACACCCCAACCCCCACATTCATTGAGCATTGGACATAACCACCATTCTTTGACAATGGACTTAACCATTTGGCGGGTCAGGCGGGTATTTCTTTACAAGTGATACACACTTGACTTTTCTATTTTTTAATACCTCATGCCTTAGAATAGATTCAAGAATACAAACATCATTCAATAAAATCAAGGCAATTAAATATAAAGAAAAATTTAACTTCTTTATTCATAAAAGGAAAGTACATAACTTCATAATGTAAACTATTACATTGTTGATCAAAAGAAATTCATAACCTCTAAAATAAAATAAAATTTTAGTGGAAGACTTATTCAAAATTGGGCAACATGCCCTTACATTAAAAAGAACTTTAAGGAAATAGAAACTTGCTAAAATCCAAATTCCATGGTCTTCATAATTTAATTTCCTGAAAACGAAGAGGAAGGGGTGAGCACAAAGCTCAGTGGATCTTTTTCAAACAACTATTTTTCAAATTCAAACCATAATACATTCGTATTTCAAAAACTTGCATACATTAGGCGTTTCAAACAACATTTTTGTTTAAAGTTGAGATTTTTGACCAAGAAGGTTTTTAAACCCTTGATGTTCTTAACAAAGTACCTCCTTAGAGTGAAATATAGCTTTCCTTAGCCAATTTCATTGGACTTTTGGACTTCAAATAAACTTACCCACCAATCAAGTACTTTGGTCTTAAAACCATATGAACTAATCATATGGAAAGAACATCCATAGTAACCCACATGTTTACTATGATGGTACGTGGTTATTTTCACCATCATCTTCTGTTAATTCCTGAATCATTAATCAAAAATCAAAATATGAAGCTAAGATCAATAAAAATTCAGAATATAAGCATTATGCAAATCAAATCATGGAACATCCATAATCATACATCATTCTTTAAAATAAAACCTAAACATGATACTAAACATGGCATGATCACAATGAATGCATAAATTCGAACAAGAATCGAATATGAAACTAAAATATGTTGTAAAATACTAGAACTGAAATTATTTTAATTTCAAAAACCAAACAATGAACATGCTAGCAATTCTAATAAAAAAAGGGTGTTAGAAAAATCACTTCTACCTTAAATAAGTCTCTTCTGCACACCTCTGAAATCCGGCAGAGTTCCATTACTTCAAAGCTTCCAAACACTCAAGAACTCTCAAGAAACTAAAAAACAATTCAAGATCACTCAAGAACTGAGGGGATTGCTAAGAAGAAGGCTAGAGAGAGTCAAGAGGGACTAGTATGCTCTTGATTTGGGATGAACACAATGAAAACATTAAGGGTCCTTTATATAGAGTTTAACATGGCATAGATTAGTAAGTTTTTGGTGTTCTCCTTGTAGGAAACTTGCTAATAATTCAATTTTTGTGCCCCCCAAGTATAGGAAAATAGCAAGTGTGTTTGGGAAACTTAGAAACACAATTTTTGGATTTTTACGAATTTTTTTGGATTTTTTCCGTTTTTAATCTTGGTTTTAATTAGAGCTTAAGCATGGGTTGTTGATGATCCTCGATCGTGTCACTCAGATCACAATCAAGATTAATGAGTTTGCCATGGGTCGTCGGATCGTCTTCGAATGCATCAACGTATCTGATCTTATCTGGGCTGCTAGATTTCCTCGAACGCAGCAGATCATCAAAGCGGCTATGATCTTCACCGTCAGATGAGCCTCGAGCGCAGCACCGTTCGTGATCAACCACTACAGCTTTGATCTTCACCGTTGGATGCACCTCAAGCGTAGCACTAGATGATCATCTTACCGTGAGCACGAATCCTGGCTGTTGGATGATCATCGATTGCAGTGTTCGGATCTGGTTCGCGATCAACAAAAGCGATCTCGTCCATTAGATCAGGCAGATCAATTCTGGGCCGTTGGATTACGCTGATTTGGTGTTCCTGAGCGCTATTTTGGGCTTTGACTTCATTCGTTGGATTGAACTGATCGAGTTTGGACCGTTCAATGCAGTTTCTAATTACCAAATTTGCTTTTTAAAGTTGTTATTATCTGAAAATTGTCAATTACACACTTTCTAATTAATGTAAACATGATTTTTGCACATGTCCTTCTATTTTATTGACTTGCTAATGTTTTTTCCCTTTTTATTTCTTTAATATTGAATTTATTTTATATATTTCTATTTTTTTAATATTGCCAACAATTAATAATTTATGTTTCTTTATATTATTTTTTATTTCTTCATTTCTATGTATTTATCTCATATTTTATTTTCAGAGGGTCCGAATAATTATATAATTCACTCTACTTAATGGATAATTAATTCCATAATTGCATAATTATAAATTAATTAATTAGTATTGCATAATTCCACTAACCTTATGTCATTAGTTAGATCATCTTGATATTAAGGTTTCATTTGCCTCAATTTTTTTCCAATGAATTTTATTTCATTCATAATTCTTTGTTAACAAAATTATGAGGTATTACAGCAATCAAAATTTTAATTCAACTAATGTAATACTGTAAATTATCTATACTTAATTAAATGGAATTTAAGATCAATTTAGTGAAATTGGGTGCAAAATGAAAACAGGCTCATTTTAGGGCTAAATTTGGTAGGTTTTCAAAAGTCTCATTTGGTGATCGTTAGGGACCCAAAACAACTTGAAATAAAGTAAGGTGACATGAACCAACTAATTGGACAACATATTCAAAAGTTAGAACAATTGGTCGAGGTTAGGATTTTCATTTGCCAAACGCCCTTTAAGGGGTCCAAATTAGAAAGAATTGTCATTTTGGATACTTTGGGGGATCGAAATGACCCGAAACTAAATGGAATGACATGAACTAGCAAAATGAATGAAATATCCAAAAATGAGAACAATTGACCAGGATTTGGATTTTCATTTGCCTAGTGACCTTAGTAGGTTTTAAATAAGGAAAGTTTTTGAAGGAAAATTACCTAAGCCCAAACCATACCTTAAAATGTGCATTAGGTTCATGTGATTCAAAAACTATAGGATATAAATCATAATTCCATGTAAATAAGTAGATATTAATTTTTATTTGATTTTTGTGAACCCATGAAGTCATGACCACCCCCACTTGATTGGGTACGCCCACACCCACTTAAACAAAAATCGGCCCAACCACGTACATGTGTGTGTGCACACATGTGAGGAACCCTATTTAAATAGTTTCTTGAAACCAAGATGAACATCTTTGACTATTATATGGTGTTCCCTCAAATTTGATATTGCACACCCATGCTTGTTGTCCAAGAAATAAGAAAATGGGAAAGTATTCCTCGTGTATTTGTATCATGAGCAAGCAAAGAAACCAAAAAGAAAGTTGCCATGAGCACATAGGGGATGTCCCATTTGAATTAGAATATAATTTAAACCTCTTTTGTATTCACACATAGTTAGGAAACAAGATTGTAATCATATATTTTGAATTAGAAAGCCTCTTGCCAACTATGAGCACACTTACCCTCTTTATGCAAACCATTCCCTTTATGTATAGAAACTTGCCCAAATTTTTGTGATCTACCCGAGCTGCCCCATGCTGTCCTAGGACATCCCATATGCTCTCATGAACATCTATATAAACCCCCTTGCCCAAATTTTCATGTTTTAATTCATACATGATAGCATAACAAACTTAGAAACTATGCTTAGGCTTATTTTTGAATTTTCAAGCATGTCATGTATGTTTCCGTGTGCTCTTGATTATTTAAATTCTAATATTAATTATTATGATCTTGTTTCATATTTATTTGAAATTAAATATGAGAAAGTAAAGATAAAAACCATGTATCATCATAGTAGTCTAAGTGATGCTATGGGTGTTCTTTGCATATACTTGGTGTATATGAGTAACATCACTAAGTATGGATTTGTTTTAAAATACTTGGAATGTGATCCTTATTTCCAATGCAATGTGACAAGATGAATTGTCATTCCATCCCAAAATAGGAGTATTTTAATGAAGAACATCAAGGGATTAAAAACCCATTTTGGTCAATATACAACACTAACAAGATATTGTTTGAAACACTTAATGCTTGTAAGTGATTGAAATTGGATGTACTTTTGATTTGAATTAGTAAATTAGTAGTTTGATGAATAATCTATTGGGCTATGTGCTCACCTTTTCCTTTTATTTTTCAAGAATTTGAAATGCATGATCAAGCTTGCTAAGGGATTAGAAACTCTATTTTTAGAAAGTTTCTATGTAAGGGCATATTGTCCAAATTTTCTATAAAGACTTCCATTGAATTTTTGTTTTAAATTTTAGAATTATGTATTCTTTGTTTTGATTATATGAATTTAATAATGTATTTTTTTACTTTACAAATAAAGAGTTTGAAGTTTTCCTTTATTCACTTGTATTATCTTATTCAATTTTAATTTCAATGGAAGTGTATTTATGAGTATTTTAGTAAGTGTTAGATTAAAGGAATTAAGATACAAGTTGTGCACTGGTAAATGTAACATAGACCCAACCCGCTTTATGGTTGAGCTTAAACCTATTTCTTGGGGGTTGGGGTGTTAAAAAAGTGGTATCAGAGCCTATGCATTAGTTGTTGGGCAAAAATTAGAAAGTTTTCGCTATTACCAATGGTAGTATCAGAGCCTAGGCTTTAGGTGCCTTGGGCAAAAAGAATAGAAAGTCAAGCCTAAACATGTGTTGATTGGGCTAAAATTAGAAAGTTAAACATTAGTTGCTTAACAAGAATTAGAAACTCAAATTAGGGATTCACATTGAACTAAATTGAAATTTTAATGCCCTACCTTCTATTTTTGAAATTGAAAAATGTTTTAGAAAGTATTTTCAAAAAGGAAACATATGATTTTAAATGTTTTGTTTGGATACAAAGAATACAAATTGAGTTGATAGTGGGTAAGCGTTGTTCCGAGTAAAGCTAAACATTGAAAGGGAGGTAAGTTATCTTGCCCTAGAAAGCACGATTGCTAAGTAAACTTTGGTCTCGCCACCCAATCTGGAGGCTGTCCCACCATCTTATATGAGTAGTCAAAGTTGAAGAACTCCCTTACTTTCTATAAAAAAAAATTAGAAGGTGAAAAATTAGAGCAAGAAAGTGAATAGAAGTCGAAAAAGATGCCAAATGTGGTATCTTGGCTATACAAAGGTTGTGAGTCAACCAGATTAAACCCTAGGTCTAGAGAAAAGAACCTAGGTAGAAATATGGTGTATCCATGGGTGGTACAGCGGATCGAAAGCATAAAACTTTACGACATAGGCTAGAGACTAAAACTTGTGTGAAAATAGAAAATTGTTTGATCAAGACACAGGACCAGGAAGCTTCTATATCTTTCAGTTTCTATGTAGTATGGGAAGCATAGGAATCCAAGGTTGTGGAGGAAGCCTAGACTCGGAGAATGATGGACCATGTGTGGTAAATAATCGGTAACTCTGGTAGAACTGGTTTCTCTATGCTCATTGGTATGGGACGATGAAACAGTGGGCTTGGGAACCTTAGTTAATTAAATTAAACAAATAAAACCTTAATTTGATAATTAAATAAAAAATTAAGGTTTAGTAAAATAAATAAATAAAAATAAAGTATAAATACACATATATAATATGGGTATGAATAAAGTGTATATTAGCACAAAAAAATGTGAATACTACATATTATGGGGATATGTACATAAAAAAATGCATATAATTAAACAAAATGTATTGATTAAAAATAAATCAAACATTATGTGAATATTAGTGTATAATTACATAATGTATTATCTGAAAATGAAATATGAAATAAATAAAAATACATGAAAATGGAAAATATTAATTATTTAATTAATAGCATTAATTAAATATTAAAGAAATAGAAATATGTCTAATAAATACAATATTAAATAAATTAGAAAGGAAAAAATAATAGTAAATCCTTAAAATAGCATGATTTGAGCAATAATCAATGTTTACACAACTTAGAAAGTGAAATTGGGTTGACAATTAGCAATTTTCGGATAAAAGAAACCTTAGAAACTGATTTTTGTAATTAGAAACACGATCCAATGGTTTCGATTCAATCTGTCCGATCCAACGAATAAGATAAAAGGCTTAAACAAAGTCCAGGAGCACCGAATTAGAGTAATCCAACGGTTTAGATTCAATCTTCTCGATCCAACGGTCAAGATCACAGCCCAGATCAAAATAGAAATTAGATCGCCACTGTACTCGAGGATCATCATGTGGCTCAGATGCATGATCAAGATTGTTGCGTTGCTCGAGAATCATCCAACAGGGCAGATCCGAAATATAGATGATCTAATGCGTGACTCGAGGTTCATCTCACGGTTCAAATTGAGGCGCTGGGAGTAGATCGTGAACAATGCACCGATCGAGGATGATCTGACGGTGCACAGACGGTCAAAACAAATCCAATGGTCCAGGATGATTTCGTTGATCGCAAAATCCGATCCGCACACAGAACTCGAGGAAGATCGATGGTCCAGATTAAACTCGTTGATCTCGATCGCGATCGGATGCTGAGATCGAGGATGATCAACGGCCGAGATCTCATCCGCCAAAACGCAATCGCGAACGTACACATCGGTCGAGAATGATCCAATGTCTGAGATCGAATCCGTCTAATCTAACGGCCAAAAATCCATCCGCCCGATCTTGATCGAAAATGCATCCCGAGGAAAATCTGACGGTCGCGATTAAAGGCTCTGATTTAATAACTGAAAATCCGAAATAAAATCCAAAAAAAATCAGAAAAAATCCCAAAAAATTTCTATAAACTTGGTTTTCCATTTCCAAACCAACTTGGTAATTTTCTATGTTTGGGGGGCACGAAAATTTAAATTTTCCACCAAAAAACTTACCATTTTACACACTTTTGAAGCCTATATAAACCCCCCAATGCTCACAAATCAAACCATCCAAATTCAAGAGCAAACTAGTCCCTCTTGAATCATTCTAGCCTTCTTCTTGGCATTCTCCTTAGTTCTTGAGTATTCTTGAGTGTTCTTGAGTGTTCTTGAGCATTCTTGAGTGTTCTTGAGTATTCTTGAGTGTTCTTGAGAATTCTTGAGTGTTCTTGAGTGTTCTTGAGCGATCTTGAGTGTTCTTGAGAGTTGTTGAATGTTTAGAAGCTGTTGAAGTAGCGAAACTCTGCCGGATTTCAGAGGCATATAGAAGATACGCGTTTTAAGGTGGAAGTGACTTGTTGTAACATCTCAGAAATTTTATAGAAATTTTACTTATAATATTACACAGAATTGATGAATGAAAAATTTGGCATGTCCTAGTTATCCAAGTACGGATCAAAAATCAATTTAAGGGATTTTAGAAAGAAAAAAATATATTTTAATGCAC
>JAJIYU010001165.1:0-38672 GCA_030144865.1 Tinospora cordifolia | reverse complement strand
TTATTGTTTGGATCATTGGGTCCCAAAAACTGATTTTGTAAGGATTATCTCCCATTGGTAAGCCTAAATATTTAATTGGCCACGATCCTTGGGAAACCTTTAATCTTTCAGCTGTAGTGGCCACCATATTTTCAGGAACATTCACTCCTATCAGTTGACTTTTCCCCCCGTTTATTCTCATGCCAGTTAGAAAACCAAAAGCCATAATGACTTTCTTTAAATTAATAGATTTTAATGTTATAATTATCAACATATGAAAAATTAGTTCCCACCACCAATTATATGATGAATTATGTTAAACTGTAATCTTAAAAATATACTTTCACACATACATTTATGGTAGTATTATATATTTATAAAGGTATGACTAAATGATATAATAATTGTCATGTTTTATTTTTATTATCCGCATTTAATAATTCTCTCCCATAGGCAAAAAATCAGAATTCATCAAATTTCAGCAAAATTCAACTTATTATTTTGGATTTTTTGGGTACTGAGCCATAATCTAATTGCAAAAGAAACTTTACGAAAATTCAGCAAACACTTCAAATATTTTGGCAAAGTTTGTGAAAACTTCAAAACTTTCAATGAAATTCATGAAAACTTCAAAGATTTCAGTGAATTTTGATGAAATTTGAAGAAACATTACTACATAATATAAAATTTTTCGCATGTGCAATGGACATTAAATATTGTTATTGTTAAAATAAATGTTTGAAACCATTATATTTATACTTTCATATGTCAAATGTATCGATTTATATTTTTTTTCATTATTTTTAATAAATATTATGAATATTTTAGTATTTACATAGATTTTTTTTTTGAATTTTTTTTTTTAGCTCGGCAAATTTTTACAAAAAATCTCTTGAATTTCTCAAACTCTTCAAATTAATTCTGATTTTCGAAAATCAAAGTTTAAGACAAATTCAAATTTTCATTCATGATGCTAGAACCCGCTTCTTGCCATTATTTTAGTCCCACAACGTTATTAGTTCATAGGTGTATAGAGATAAAAATTTCTCTCGTAGAAGTTTCATAATAGTTTTCCCTTTTTTTGGTGCTACATTGCTTTTGAGGAAGGAAAATTTGATCTTTCCTCCCACAAAAAGAGTTCCCTGCCTTCACTATCACCCAACATTTGCACTTGAGCTATTCTCTTTTGAAACACAAATGTTAAGAGTCCTCACTAAAGAAACCCAAATTGAAAGTTTTTTTCCAATATCCAAATCTTTGACCATGATGTAGAGGGCCTTCAACGAGGAAACCCACAATAATTAAATTTCTTTTGTTAGTTAGGATTTGGCTAGTTAGAAATTTGATTGATTTAGCTTATAAGTATATAAATAGATTTTGGCATGTAAATTAGTATTACATAGTTTTTAAGGTAAGAATGGGGTGAAACCCAACCTTTTGGTTAGGACTCAAGACCCCATTTAAAGGACCTGAATTTCCCTTTGAAACCAAACCAAACCGACCCGAATTGGTAGCTTTGCTCAGTTTGAGGCAGGTTGGTCGGGCCTTGTACATCCCTACAAGTCTTCTTGTTGAATTCCAATCAAAAAATTCTTCTTGAAGTTTACCAGTAAATTCCCATAAAATCCATCATTTTTAATGCTTCAACCTTAGTACTATAGATCCCTGGTTCAAATCTTACAGTTTCCACTTTTTTTTGTTTAATTGGAATTAGACAACTGAAAAAAGCCTACATCATGAGCCTACCTACTGACTTCCTTGTAACTTCTATGAAAAGCATCTACTAGGTTCAATCCATATAGCCAAGTAGTTCTTCTAATTGAAACCTTAAAAATTTTTAACTAACAAGGCAAATACAAGCTCTATCACTAGCAATTTAGCAAATATGTATGAGAACAATACATGATTACATACATGATTACATTCAAAGAAAATAAACAAAGATAAAGTATAAAGCAAACTTTTGCGAAAAACTAGAGTAAGAGAAGTTAAGAGAGAAAAGGAGGAAAAAATAACTAAAATAACAATGAAATCAATAGAGAAAGAATTTTAGCTTAACAAAACCAAGATTAAGATAAATAGAAGAAACCTCAGTATACTCAGTTAAGCGAATTATTTTATTCTCAAATCCTTTATCCTTTAAAAGGCGCTTTAAGCTTGAGTATGGATATCTTGTAGTCCCAAGGATGATTTCAAGGCTCTTATCTGCAAGTTTTGAGAAGTGGCTGCTCCTTTTCTTCCCTACAATGTCAGTTTGATTTAACCAATACTATGATGGCTAGGAAATGGCCATAAACAAAGTGAAATATGTCCAGGTAAAAAAATGTGATTGTCATACCAGCAGAAAACCAAAGAGGCAGAAGACCAACCCGAACCTACTCAAAATAGATAGAATTAACTGTTAGGTAATATAATTAGCAACTACAATGTTAACCAACATTGACAACAAACACAATCATACGAACATCCTAGGTATTTAATTAGCTGTCAAGTGTCATGTAAGTAGAGTAGCAGTTGCATTCTAACAACAACAGACAATCCTCTTGAAATGATGAACAGCATTGACGCTTTTAGATTATCTAATTATATTTTAGTTGTTATATATAGATGCCTAACAGCAGATATTGAGAGTTAACTTCAATGTGTAATTCTTGATTCATTTTAAAATGTACTTGTTTTATAGTCAGAGACGTTATGGATTGTTGTATCAAAACACATACTTAAGTTGAGTAAGAGAAGAGGATATGGAGTTGATTTTTTTTTTGACCAAAATAATTGTGTTTAGAGCTTCGCCAAAGCCATAAGCTTTTACTTTTAGTCATACATACTAAAGGTCCAATAATATACTTGAAGTTTAAGGTCAGCAACTCAAACTCTCTCTTTGTAGATAGCAAAAGAATTAACAATTGTAACCAAATAAAAAAATTAAAAATTAAAAAAAAAAGATCATCTTGATTAGTGTATTCCATTTCAAAGTGCTCTCTGCATTGGATACTCACTTTAGCTTCTAGAGAGTGAATATTATATTTTCTATTATTAGGCAATTGGATGGATGTCATATTGTAATACCTCATAATTTTGTCAACAAAAAGTTATTAATGAAATAAAATTTATTGAGAAAAATTCTAAAATAATTGGAGGCAAATTAGTATCAAGATGATCTAACTAATCATATAAGTTTAGTGGAATTATCAAATATTGTTTGTATAAAAAAATTAATTAATTTATAATTATGCAAGTAGTGGAACAATTATGGAATTAATTATCCAATATAAAGTATGTAGAGTGAATTATATAATTATTTGTACCTCTCTGAAAATAAAAATACGAGATAAATACATAGAAATGAAGAAATGAAAAATATAGAGAAATATGAATTATTAATTGTTGGCAATATTAAAGAAATGAAAAAATATCTAGTAAATACAATATTAAAGAAATAGAAAGGGGAAAATATTAGCAAGTTTATAAAATAGAAAGACATGTGCAATAAACCATGTTTACATCAATTAAAAAGTGTATAATTAGCAAATTTCGGATAATAGCAACCTTAGAAGATAATTTTGGTAATAGAAACTGCCTCCAACGGCCAGAAACGTGTAATCTGCACGATCTAAGATCCCACGGCCACGATCAAGTCCGCACCAAACACTCGGATGCACCGAATCACCGAGATCCAACTGTCCACAATCAATCTGCCCAATCCAAAGAACGAGATTAAAACCAAACCAGCACCCGAATACACTGAATCATCAAGATCCAATGGCCCACGATCAATCCATCAGATCCAAAGGCTCACGACGCAGGCGCATTCGTTGATCGCGAACACTCTGCGCTCAAGGTTCATCCAACGGTCCAGGTGAGTTTCGTTGATTACGAACGAGATCTGCGTGCTGCGCTCGAGGAAGATCCAAGCGTCCAAATCAAAGTCGTGTTTGGTAATTGCAAACGAGATCCGCACACCGCGATTGAGGTTCATCTGACGGTCCAAGCAAGTTTCGTTGATCGCAAACGAGATGTGGGTGTTGCGCTCGAGGACTATCCAAGCGTCCAAATCAAAGCCGTGTTCGGTGATCGCCATTGGAGATCTGCACACCGTGATCGAGGAAGATCCGACGGTCCAAATTAATGCTTCGAAAATAAAACGAGAAATTAACCGAAAAATCCGTGAAAATGCTTCCAAAATTTCGAAAATTTGTTTCTAAATTCCAAAAAAAAATTATCCAAATACACTTGTTATTCTCCTATGCTTGGAAGGCACGAAATTTTGAAAAATTGGCAAGTTTCCTACAAGCAGAACACCACAAGCTTGCCATTCTATACCATTTTGAACTCTATATAAACCCCCCATGCTCACCATTCCTCTCATCCCAAGAACCAAGAGTTGAGATTTTCTCTTGTTCTCTAAGTCATCTTCTTGGCATCCCTTCTCACCATTCTTTTCCCTCTTGTGTATGAGAAGTTCTTAGTTTGGGGATTCATCTAGGGTGATTTTCTTGGTGCTTATACGTTGGGAACTCTTGTCCAAACTTAGAGGAGAAAGCATTAAAAGGTAGAAGTGATTTCTCTAACACCCCTTTTTCTTATTCGAATTACTAGCATGTTTATTGTTTGTTTGACTTTTGAAATCAAAATAATTTCAGTTCTAGTATTCTAAAATATATTTCAGTTTTAGATTTGATCCTCCTTCGAATTTATGCATTCATAATATTCATGTCATGTTCAATATCATGCTTAGGCTTTATTTCAAAGTATGATGCTTGATTATAGTTGTTTCATGATTTGATTTTCAAATTGTTCATATTCTGAATTTTATTTATCTCAGTTCCATGTTCTGAAAATTTATTTGATGATTCAAGGATATAAGATTTAACAAAAGAAGATGGTGAAAATAACCACGTACCATCATAACAAACATGTGGGTTGCTATGGATGTTCTTTTCATATGATTAGTTCAAATAGTTTTAAGACCAAAGTACTTGGTTGGTGGGTAAAGTCTCTTAAGTTCCAAAAGTCTAATGAAATTGGCTAAGAAAAACTATAATTCACTCTAAGGAGGTACTTTGTTAAAAACATCAAGGGCTTAAAAACCCTTTTGGTCTAAAGTCTCAACTTTAAACAAATGGATGCTTGAAACTCCTAACGTATGCAAGTGTTTGAAATATGAATGTGTTATTGGTTTGAATTTGAAAAATGGTTGCTTGAAAAAGATCCACTGAGCTTTGTGCTCACCCCTTCCTCTCTTTTTTTCAGGAAATTAAATTATGAAGACCATGAAATTTTGATAGTTTCTATTTTTTAAAAAAGTTTCATTTTAATGTAAGGGCATGTCGCCCAATTTTGAATGAGTCTTCCTCTGAAATTTAATTTTTATTTTAGAGGTTATGAATTTCTTTTGATCAACGATGTAAGAGTTTACTCTTACATTAGAAAGTTATGTATTTTTCTTTTTATGAATAAAGGAGTTGAATTTTTCTTTATCTTTAATTGCCTTGATTTTATTAAGTGGAAATTTGTATTCTTGAGTTTACTCTAAGGCATGAGGCAATGAAAAATAGAAAGTCAAGTGTATGTCACTTGTAAAGTAACGTAGACCCAACTCGCCAAATGGTTAAGTCCACTATCAAAGAATGGTGGTTATGTCCAATACTCAAAGAATGTGGGGGTTGGGGTGTTACACATAATGACGATTGTGGCTATGACCAAGAGGCGGTTATCATAGTTCTAATAATCATGAATGAAAATCAAATACTTTTGGAGCTTGAAATTGATTCAGGATTCAAAAACAATGATTCTTGATTATCACATACATGACACTATTGGGAATCTTACTACCAAGTCATGTTATTCAGCTATCAATTCCACAGTCTACCCCAACTCGCAGACGAATCTAGACATTATTTGGAAAACCAAAATGCACCTTAAAGCAAAGATTCTTGTGATTGATCTTGCTAGGTCGCCTTAATTGTGTTGTCCAACATCAAAAGAAGGTTCCTAACTGTTATATCCTTCCTGGTGTTGTCTGTGTAGGGCTTCTAAAGATGAGGTGCGACATTTGTTTTGAGACTGTAACGTGCTGAAAAAGGTGTGGTCAGCCTGGCAAAACTCCCTTTCAATTTTATGCAAGTCCTTGGAGGTTGGTATGAACGGTTGTCCACCTTCCATTTTGCCGTAGTTGAAGAGTTATTGGTACCTGATCCATTTTGCAATATGATTTTCGATCAAGGAAACTCGACACAATTGTATTTTTAAACAGGATAAAGTTGATGTAACTAGGGTTGTAGACAAATCTCTTTACCGTTTTGTTGTTTGGGTGTCGTCTTCCTACTTTGGAAAAGTTTATTCCTTTGGGGATTGGATGCTCAAGTGGGCATCAATTTTGTACTCGTTAATGTAGCCGTTTCCGGTTCTTTTTGGACTTCTCATCCATCTTATTATTAATATATCTTATCATTTCTTTTGAACAAAAAAAAAGTATATAACCAAGTCAAAAATCCTAAATTCATGTGACATGAATTCTCAAACAAGGTAGGGTAGAAGTGGGCCGAAGCGCTACAGTGGGATGAATTATCCTTAAATTCATGTTATCGTCTTCTCCTCAAACCCATGATTGTACAAGGAAATTAATAGATTATTGGAGAGTTGAGGTCTTTGTGGTGGTTTGGGGTTTATGGCAACAGCATAATAATACTTTTGATGATAAGATGGTGCCTCGTGAAAGTGTTTGGGACAAATCTTCTTATCTAGCTTCTCTTTGGGTTTTTTTCTTGTATATTGTTTAAAGGATATTCATTAGGTGATTGGCTTAGAGGGTGGACTCCTATTTTATGTAGTTTGGAAGGTAGTTGTTTCCAGGGTTAGGGTTTTAATTGATGTAGACGGTGCTTCTGCTAAATATTTTTATCTTCTTGTTTATTGTTAAAAAAAATAAATTAAAAAGTTAAGAACCCTAAATTCATAAAATTTACAGGTTATTTGACCAAGTTATAGTTCTATAATGGATTACACGGAGAACTTTGTTTCACAGCAAGTTCTAACATTTGAAACTGTACCTAATCATGCTTTCAACTTAATAATGAGAATAAATACAAAATAACTGTTTATCTCTGATCTTTACAAGTCCAAGAATAATTGGGCAAAGTGATTTCAGAAAAAAAAAATAATAATGAAAATAATAATAATAATAATAATAATGGGGCAAACTGATTTCCGAAAATTATCTTCTTGTTGAAGAACTCCAAACAAATTATTAGTTGACTCTAAGATTTTTTTTTTTTTAACCAGCTTAAATGGTAATAATTCATGCAAAAGAAATCCATTCAATAATTATTTGTCCTGCAAACTGTGTAACAATTACGTAAAACATGACATTCGAAACCTAAGATAGAGAAGGTATTGGCCTAAATCTTACATAAATTGGCATTTGGAGCATGCATTTTCTTAGCTCTACAGATCAATTAGCCAAATTCTATGATAGTACAACTTAAAGCATATGAATTGTTTACTTTCCTAAATCAAACAGTATATACCTTACTTAAAATGCTCCTGTAGTCAATCCCATTGGTAAAAGAACACTCCAACAATCTCTCCTTTCTATCAAGCCAACATAGAAGTGCTTCAGCAAGATCCTTTTCACTGTGAAAATAAATAAGATACAAAAGGATCAAGGAAATATATCACATGCACACATCATGATACAGCAATATCCAAATAACCAACCTATCAACTGTCAGACAAGGGTCATTCAAGCAATCGCATAACAAATTGTATGGAATGTCACCAAGGGAGTTGCCTGAAATAGCCCACATCTGCAAAATAGGAAAGCAACCATCCATAAGCTTCCATCATCCTTCATCATTAGAAGTTTGTGGCTCCCTGGAAAAAATATAAGTACAAATCACAGTCACTAGAAGCATGCAATATAATTTCATACGTCAACCTGGCTGGGAAGCCAATTGCAGAAATCAAAAACACAATATAATCTAAATTTGCATCCGAATGTTAGTTAATGCTGGAAAAACAGCACAAATTGCAATATTTTTCCTTTCCTGGAACTGTAAGTCCATATGCCACCCTGGCGATTAGAGTCCAATCGCAGATGAAAGACGAAATCTAGTCTAGAGTTGCATTCAGATGTTATTTTGTCAATGCCAAAAAAAAAAAAAAAAGAAAAAGAAAAATGCAACGCTGCTCCTAACCTAGAACTACAATATAACCTCATATGCCAACCAAGGGGATTAGAATCCAACTGCAGAAATCAAAGACAATATCTAGAGTTGCATTCAAATGTTACTTTGATGTTACCGGAAAAACTACTTTCCTGGGTTTATAATGCATGCCTCTTAACATTAGAAGATTCTCAATAAGTTTATAGTCTGTTTTCACCTTTTTTTCCTCGCTCATAGTGATGGAAAACTATTTTCTGAAACTTGTACAACATCTCTGTTTCTAGCACCAAACTCATAGGCGAAGTTAAATGAACCACAACATAGCTCCTTTGTGTTGCTAATGTAGATAGTCAAATAGCCAAAAAAGAATACGATCAGCTCTAATCAAGTCAGACAAGCACAAACTTTATTGATAATATGGGTATCCTTAAGTCAAGTAGGTTATTGCACTAAAATGATGGCTCTAGAAATAAAACAAATGATTTCACCAACACCTTAGAATTATGAGATTGAAAGAAACTAACCATCACTGTCATCAAATTAACAATACAGTGCACTTCTAAAATAGACGAGTTCATTACAACAGGCATCAACAAATAATAATAATAATAATAATAATAATAACAACAACAACAACAGCAGCAGCAGCAGCGCTAGCGAATAAAAAAACCTGCATGCTGAAACAACATAACTGAATGACAATGGGAGCAACTAAATATGTCATGTTAATTACTCCCTATACCATATTTGCCACCTATACCACACTTTTTTTATAGGAAGCATATTATATTAAATTAAATATCAGAAGAGAGGATGAGTTACCCCAATTACAAACAATCCAAAATGTTGGCCAGTCCCATACCCTTTAGACAACTTACTAGTTACTAAAGCTGACCCACTATGCAAACAGAGAACTCTACCCGTCAAAAACTTGGACAGCAGTAGAATTTTTTTCTCCAAAGATTCTTTTGTTGCATTCCAGCCAAACACATCACAAAATTACAATAAGAATCCAATATTTTCAAGACATATGAGACAGCAAGAACTGAGAGAAAAGGCTCCTCCATAAAGCATAACTTGGCTAATACTGTAGCTAATGCACCTAAATAATCTTCATGAACACTCCCGAAATCAGTATTGAGACAACACTTCATAGGTTCTGCACAAACAGCAGAACGAAAAAATTGTCAAACTTCCCAAAATAAACCTCTTTTTTCATCTTCTTCAAGCTACAAACCTTAGCACCACTAATGTCATCATTGCATATCTTCACCATCATCAAGTTCTTCATCCTTGCAAAAAGCTATCCAAGGCCATTTCTTCCACCTTGGTACCATCAAAAGCATCCACAACGTCATTTCCCAACTTCTCATCTTAAAAACTTTAAATGGGGCTCTTCATATTCTATTATTATGCAAAATATGGTGGGGTAGCACCTGTCTGCTCAAACAAGCCCCCCTTACCATGCGTGAAATTGTACCACACCATCAGTGTACCATATTAGTACTATGTCTTAAATTATTGTACAATACTATACCTCATAGGTCTATTTCACATGCATATCTAAGACCATATGGCATATAAATAGATCCTGTTATATCAAACTTTAAATCCTAGCATTAGGAACCTACGTGAGCTACATATATATAGCCACTATTACACACACTTGTGCATTCATATTACGTTAATATAATATATATAGCCACCATTACACACACTTGTGCACTCATATTACGTTAATATAATATACAATACAACATGAATAATTAATTCAAGTATGTAATATATGTAGACTGATATTGTAGCATATTGAGGAGTTGAGCAATGAAAATTTAATTTGCAATTCAGGAGGATATAAGTACCTCGTTCATCGATATTATTTGCGTTTTAATATGTCTTGCACATTTTGTTTATATTTTGAACGGCCTAGGGTTATGTTAGTGTGAAAATTTCCTTGTTTTGGTTTACTTCAATGTTATCATGCTTGATATAATATTTATTAGAATTTTACTGTCTTATACAACATAACATTGCATGCATACTAATATAATACTTGACAGAATGAGGATATCTTATGAATGCTTGTAGTCTAGTCGACAATATGACAACGTGTTGACATTTATTATTAGTATGCAATATGTCAACATTGCATGTTATAGAATGATTTGTGTTTTCACACTTAAAAAAAGATAATGAATAATAGAACTAAGCACCGGAGCGAAGGTCTTGAATGAGGACATCATGGGTGTCCTTAAACCTTAATAGATGTGGCTTTGGCCATTTGATGTACGATTTTATATATGATTGTTGACGTTAATTTGACTGATGTACTACATAGGCTTTACTCCTTAGATGGGTCCAAATGGGATAGTCGATCATTAGGTGTCATATCGAAATGATCAATCACCGGGACCACAAAGAGACACCAATGTTGAACCTTTCAATCTTAACCACAACTATAAACAATTAACTGATTGAATCGCCTAATGATCATTACATGCTAGTGTGTGTTTGGTATGTTGGCTGATTGGCTCTTAAAATATCTGTGATATGTTGATATAATCTATTGGACTCTTTGAGCTCACTCCTCACTTGTCTTTTATAGGTAACTTTTAAAGAATGTTTGTATAAGGTCTACTTCAAAAGATGGTAGTAGCAGTATCTGCAAGAGAGTTTCCCTTGATTTTGTTGAATCATCAGGCATGTGGGCCCATTAGGAGTTATTATTAAATTTTATCAAGTGTTGTAATGAGGTCAAGGGGCCTAACAAAATTATTGAGTTTAGTAGACTTGACTTGTCATTTTTATCTAGTCAATTAAATTATTGGAATATTAGAATTTTTATTTGAATCATTTAGTGTTGAAATTTTATATTTGCATGCCTAGTGAATAACCACGCAGGATTACTATTTCTAATTGAGATATCTTGCTTTAATGCCATGGTTTAGTTGTGCTACTAAAATGAAGATGCTTTTAAAAGGCCCAATGTTTGATTTTATACATTTTTCAATGTATTATCATCTTTTAGATTGTGTATGACAAAACCAATGGGGTGAAAATGTTATTCCCTACTTGGAAGTATGGTTCTAGTTCCCTACCGAACCAAGCTTTGCAGTTCGGCAGTACAATGCTGAGTTTTTCAAATCCCTTCCGTTTGGTCTGACCGAAAATCCTTTTTTTTTTTGTTCCAAAGAGTGTTTTAAGGGAAGAAGGATGAGAAAGATAAACCTCGGAAGATAGAAATTGAAATATGGTAATGGAAGAATAGTTAAGGGTATATGACAGAAGATAAAGATGAATAAAGTTTAGGATTAGATGAAAATATAATTTTTCTGACGGTATTCAAATCAAATTATAGGAGGGTATTCAAGGGGAAAAAAAAAACTTATTTTGGTTGTGGTAGCAACAAAAAACTATGCGGTATATTCACTTGCTCCCACAATATAAACACTAACATTAAAAAACTTCCTAAACTTGGTTATGTTTTAAGAATATTTTTTACTTTCTATTGAAAATATGGTTTCAAAAGAAAATTCCATTAGACACACATATTTTTACGCAAACATTGTTGACATTTCCCTTGAGACTTGTGGGTTGCCTCAAATCATTAATCAATATGTAACACAAGGCTAATTGGAACTTACATCTTATTACAGAACTACCTAGTGGGACACTGGAGGAAACCTTGTTACTCCTTCATTGTCTTCAGGAGTGCCAAATAGGTAATGGTGATGACAATATTCATTGGATAGGAACTCCTTGTGTGTCTTTTCCACAAAGTCATTCTTCAACTCCATCTTCGGAGAGGAAAACCTACTCCTTTTCTTGCCTCTAGGCTCGTCTAGATTGCTACTGCTCCGACAAAGAGTCAGGATTTTTGGGTGGTTGCTAAAGCAATAACAAGCTGAACAGACAGTGTGCTTCAGAAGAAACTTCCTAATTTAGTGACTTTCCCTTCCACAATTTCTTGTGCAGGGCTAATACAAGACAATGGAACACATTTTTTGCAGTAGTGAGATGTTGTAAGGGCTATGAGACCTATGGCATAGTCAATGCATGGTGATCATTTCTCTGGAATCAAATACTTTCTGCAAAGTTCCTACCAACTTTCCTAACAAAAACTTAGAACCTCATTGGATTTGTATTTATTTGGCTATGCTATGATCTGAATGACAAGAACAAATAGCGAAGTATTCAAAGAGCAGTGTTGCAATCTCTATTAGCTTTAGCTACATGCTTTGTTCCATTTTGCATAGGGCTCTTTGGGACAGAATTTTGGTGATTGGTTGGGCAGATGGAACACCATTCTGGAAATTCTCTCATTGGATTTGAGATTTATCGTCCCCTCGCTTACTTTTGTACTACTTTACTACTTATGTATATATATATATATAGTCTCTAGTTTCTTTCCAAATAGAAAGGTAATTTAACACCTCTATAGCAATTTCAATAGAATGTGCTAAAAAAGTGTGTTAGTCAAGCGTAACTCTTTTAGGAACTTATCAAAAAAAAAAAATTGAACAAGGAAACTAATATATTAATAAGATAAAAGTACATGCCAGACGAGAAGTCCGACCACAAAACATAACAAGGTTACATGGTTACATGGAATATAAGATACTCCCCCCTTTACAAAACCATTCTCCCAAGGAATACCCAAGCCCTAATTTAGTAGAACCGATCTAGGTAGCAAACAGAATGTTGGACCTTTCCCATAGCATCCATTCCGTCTTTTCCTTTTCTACAAAAATTCTGTTATTCCGTTTCTCCGATATGGAATACCAGACAGCTGCCACCAAAACTTTCCAATAAGGTTTCAGTTTGGAAGGAAAATCTCTACTAGGAAACTGAAACATATTATCATCATTGGGTGGGATGAAACTACTGTTGATCTGCTGCCATTGTCTCCACAAGCTTCGCACCATGTCGCACTCCTTTATAAGGTGATGTAAGGTCTCTTCATTCTTCCTACACATATGACACATGGAAGGTTTCAAGTGTAGATTGGAAAATCTTTTTTGAATATTTTCATCAGTTTTCAATCCATTTAGACTTATTAACCACATCAGAATTTTTGCTTTCATTGGGACCTTTGATTCCCAAATAAAATTAACCGGCACATTGTGATGTCTCTTTACTTGACTGGGAATTTGGTTTCTAAAAGAACGAACTGAAAATTTCCTAATAGGGTCTTCATTCCACATAGGCCTATCTTCCTCCATAACATTGTTTATCTGAAAACTGTGAAGTATATTCATAATTTCTCCCAATTTATCCAAGTGCATATCATTCACATTACTAGAAATATGTAAATTCCAGCCCCATGGGCTTTCCCCTCTTCCTCATTGCAACTTCTAAATTCTGAGACAGCTCCATCTTTCTTTTGAGACAATCTATAAATATTGGGAAATTTATTTTGAAGACTTTCCTTTCCACACCATATATCCTTCCAAAATCTCACGTGATTACATTTTCCAACTTTCCAAGTAATATGATGCCTGAACTTTTCATATAAACTGAAAATGTCTTTCCAAGGGGACCGGTGGCTACACTTTTTATTTAAACCTGCCTCTCTCCCAAAAGCTTCCTCACCATGGATGCTTCTTACCATTCTTGCCCACATAGCCTGAGGACTTTCCATCATGCTCCATATCCATTTTCCCCTAAGAGCCAAATTTCTTCTAATCACGCCTCCAACTCCTAGACCTCCTTTATTTATGTCTTGGCTAACCTGCTCCCACCTAACCATATTCTGCCCTTTTTCTGAATCTTCATTTTTCCACAGGAAATCCCTCATAAGCTTCTCTATATGATCAGCAACTGTTTTTGGCATCCTAAAAACTGATAGAAAATAGGTTGGAAGTGCCTCCAAAACAGTTTTTAGCAACAATAATCTTCCCCCTTTTGATAAATAGCTTCTTGTCCATCCTGCTATTCTCCTCTTGATTGTTTGAATCATTGGGTCCCAAAAGCTGATTCTGTAAGGGTTTTCTCCCAACGACAAATCTAGATATCTGATTGGCCATGAACCTCGAGAAACCTGTAGAATTTCCGCTATATTGTTCACCACACCTTCCTGAACATTAATACCTATCAGTTGACTCTTGTCTTTGTTAATTTTCATACCAGTTAAGAAACAGAAAGTTTGAATCACTTTCTTTACCACTTCCACCTGCTCCTTCTTGTTGGGCATAAACAAAATACAATCATCCACAAACAACAAATGGGTCAACTGAATCTTATTCTTCCCTACTTCTATTCCTTCCATCCTTCCCACTTGCACTGATTTTTGAATAATCCTCGTGAGTGTGTCTACTACTAATGTGAATAAGAATGGGGATAAAGGGTCCCCCTATCTCAATCCCCGATAGACATTGAACTTTCCTCTAGGCCGACCATTAATAAAAATGGAAAAGTTAGCTGTTTTCAGGCAAGCTTGAATCCATCTTCTCCATGTAACACCAAATCCTTTCTGCTGCATAATAGTGTCTAAATAATTCCACCTCACTGAATCGTAAGCCTTAGGTAGATCAACCTTCAGTAGAAAACCTTCTTTTCCGCCTGTTCGTTGATCTTCCACCGCTTCATTAGCAATCAAAATTGCTTCTGTTATCTGTCTGTTTTCAACAAAAGCGAACTGGTGCTCACTTACTGTTTCAGATAGGACCCGTCGAAGCCTATTTTCCAAAGTCTTGGCAATTATTTTGTATAGACTGGTTGTTAAACTAATCGGTCTAAAATATTCAACCTTCATTTAGTCAAACTTTTTAGGTATTAAGCAAATATATGCTTCATTCACCTTCCAATTAATAACTGCATCCTTGTGAAATTCTTCCATACACCCAATAATATCCGCCTTGACAGTATTCCAATTGCGCTGAAAAAAGACCATAGTAAATCCATTGGGGCCTGGGGCCTTCTCACCATCACAGCTGAAAACAGCCTCTCTTATTTCCTCCTCTTTAAACTTTCTTTCCAACCATTGGCTTCTATCTGCTGAAATTTGTTGCCATTCCAATCCCTCCACCTTCCACTTTTCCTTAACTGGTTCGGAAAAGTAATTAACAACTAAATTCTGGATATCCTTATCTTTATCAATCAGGCTACCATTCTTATCTTCCATCTCTGAGATTGTAGCTCTGGACTTTCTTAAAGAAAGAATTCTATGAAAATATTTTGAATTAACATCCCCTTATTTAGCCCATTTGAGTTTTTCCTTTTGTCTGCATGCCCTCTCATGTCTACACTCAAGAATTTGGATCCCCTCCACTATCTTTCTTCGGTCAGCCAAAAGCTGCTCCCCTTCCTCTCTTTCTAGCCTTCTGTTGGCAGCCCTAAGTTTCTCCTTCAAAGCTATTTCCTTAGCTTTATCCTCCTCCATCTGCTCCCTCGCCCAATCCTTTAGTTTCCTCCTCAAATTCTGCAGCTTTTGCATAATTTTATAGCCTTCCCATCCTTGACCATGATAATGTTCCCATTTCGATATCATCATTTGAATGCATTTGGGCTGGTTTAGCCATTCATTGTTGAATCGTAATGGAGTTGGACCCCACTTTGTTTGATCAGTGTCCAGCATGATTGGCCAGTGATCTGAGGTTATACGTTGTAATCTCCATACGTGTTATTGCTGGAATTCTCCCCCCACTCCTGATTGCATAAAAATCTATCTAGTTTAGACATGGAAGGACCGTTTCTTCCATTACTCTAGGTGAACTTCAAATTTCTCAACTCTGGTTCAAAAAGCTGCATATCCCGAATCCATTCATTGAACATTGTCATGGAGGCCGACATTTGTTGACTATTTCTCTTCTCTTCCATATTTTTAATCATGTTAAAATCTCCTCCTATACACCATGGCCCATTGAAAGACGCCGAAAGAGCTGCTATTTCAATCAGGCATTCCTCTTTCCCTTGAAGGTCACAGGGACTGTAGATAGCTGTGAACCACCAACTGCCCTGATTCCCATCTTCAACTCTAATGGATAGGGAATGAGTTCCCACTTTTCTATCCACCACACAGAATTTTCTAGTATCCAGCATGATCACCATACCCCCCATTGAACCTTCAGCTGGTTTCATGAGCCATTCCACGAACCTGTTCTTCCATAGCTGCCCAATAATCTTGCGGTCCAGTCCCATTTTCTTAGTTTCTTGGATGGCAATTAGATTCGCCTGAGCTGTAGAAATGGTTCTTTTGATTGATCTTCTTTTATCCTCCCTCCCACAACCTCTCACGTTCCAACTGAGGATCTTCATACTAACTGCAAACACCCCGCCCAAAAAGACACACTCATGCTTCCACCAACTGGGCGTTGATCGAGAACAAGAAATCGCGAATCCTCTCATACTTTGCCAGCTGGGCCTCCTTGTCCCTGATTTCTCAGCATCTGCTGTTCTCCTTCAGATATATCCCTAACTCTGTTTCTGTAATCGCCCTTTTTTTCTCTATTTAGTGCCAAGACATCTCATTATTCCTTTGAGATTCTTCAAACTCACTAGAGTAGTTAGAGAGGGTTGGATCAAGATAGTGATTGCCTACCTGATCAGGGTCTATTTCTTCCTGATGTTCTGTCTCGCTCCATGGCCCCGTCTCAGCTGCTGTGTAGTCTGCATCTGTGTTCTGGGTTTCCAGCCCGTTCCGAATCTTCCTGATCATCCTCTTCTTCTTGTTCAGACTTCGACTCCATGTTTGACTCCGAGAACCCCGATTCTCCTACCTGGGCAGCCCATTGCACCATGGCACTGGCTCGTTTCTTTCCTCCTTTTTTTCTTCGTCGGTAAACATTTAGAATGGGCTTCGTCTTTTCTTGGAGGTCCAGCCCCTTATCCTTCATTTTACGAGTCAAGCTTCCTTCGCTGGGCCCTCGTATGTGGTCCAAGTTCACTGGATCTCTATTGGCCAGTTCACTAAGGTAATTATTGTTCCTTGACCCGGTCCATTTCTCCTGATCTAAGCGGCTCGCTCGATCCATTTGCTTTCCTTTCTCCCCGACCCAGTTGGGCCCAGCTCTGCCACCCATTGAACCACTAGAGACCGTTGTCTTTTCCTCATTGGTTCGCTGAAGCTTTAGACCTGTCCCACCACCTGACTTCATCTTAGGTTCAGACCCTCTTTTCCCCCGTCCTTCCTCAAGATTCCCGTCATCATCATCTGAGCTGGAGAGCTCGATCTTGTCGTTCTGTCGGTCGGTGTACCGCCATTTCTTCAACTGCATGATATCCGTGGGGTATTTTTCGGTAAACTGATCGATAATTTGTTGGTGAATCTCCGTTATCTCGGCTCCCCAGTTTCTTTCAATCTCCACCAGACGAAGTTCATGTATGCCTTCTTCGTCGTAGATCTCGAATTCCTTCTAAAGGAAGCCGGAGTCGTGGCCCCTTAATCGTAGGAACCCCATTTCCATAGATTCCGCCGAATTGGTGATGCTTGATATGTCTAGCAATCCTCCACACATCTCCCCGATTTTATCATACGTATGAACGTTCCATTTTTCTAGGCTTATACCTTCAAGTCCAACCCAACTATTCTGACATGCTATCTTGGCCCCTCCTACCTCCATGTCTTTGTTCCAATCTTCAAAATAGAACCCCCCAAGCGTTGTATGAAATTTTTCTGCCTGGATTTTCTAGATTTCTTCCTTGTCGTAGCAATGAAGCAGGGCCCGAGCAACATCCAATCGCTTGATATGTACTTCTCGTTTGAGCATTCGGCGAATGGACATCTCTATTGTCTTCCACGACGTTTCATCCGTTGTTCGGATGATAATGAAATCCTTTCCTTCAGGATTCCCCCTATTCCAACTGTCGTCCCTTTTGCGACTCGAGTGGTCTGCTACACTCCTCCTTTGCTGCCCTCGACCCTCCTTCGTTTGTTCCCACTGTCCCCTGTTACGACTCCCTTCATCTATAATTGCTTGTTTTTCCTTCTTGTTGTAGTTCTGCGGTTGTTCCGCGTCCTTTTCCTTCGTTCTCTCTTTTGTGAGCCTAGCGTCCTCTTCCCTTATCACCATATCCAGAGTATTCCATAGATTTCTCCAGGCCTCAGTGTTTTGTTCTTCTGGGATAAGTATGATTTCTACTTGGCCGTTCACCATCTTTGTCAGCTTAATGAACCTCCCTCTTTCGTTCACCAACACCTCCATGAGTAAGCTGTATCCCTTTCCTCTGAAAACCCCGGTTCTCAGTTTTGACTCTCCGTCTAGCAGCTTTTTCTTCACCTTTGTTTTAATCCACCGTATTACTTCTCTCGACAGTACAATTTGAAAATGGTGCGTTTTGTTGACCTCCTATATTATGATATCTTTCGAATCATTTGTAAAGCACACCAAGAAGTATTTATACTTCGTTGGAAAAGATACATATGACCATTCCCCATTCGAAGTCCTTAATACCTTTCCTTTGTTATCCCCACCCGTCTTTAAACCATTAAAATATTCCTTCCTTTTATGGTAACTGGTTAACCCCTCGGCCTGTGCTCGCTTCTTTTTGTCTTTTGTGTTTCGATTCCTCTTACGTGTCACTACAGTCCACTCTTTGTCATCTTCCATCTCTTCTTTTCTCTGTATTAATGCTTGTTTCCACGATTTTTCCGATCCATGATGTCCTTTTTCTTTATACCTCCTTTGTACCCCCTCGTAGTACCAGTGACTCCTTCCTTTTCTTCCATGAACTGTTGAGACCCTCCCCATTCTTTTTCCTATATAGTGATCGTATCTTTGTGATGTGCTCCTCCATTCTTTCTTGAAACCTTGATTTCTTCGCCGTCCATCGCTCCTTAGTCGCCCCCCGTCCATCTGCCTGTTAATGTAGTTTTCAAACACTCGAACTTATCAAAAATTTAAAGTGGTAAATCATTTTTAAGTGGTAAATTATTTATATTGATATTTTTAGGTTATGTTCGGTTAGTGATTAAAAAACTAGGATCTAATTCAAAAACATAAATTTTAGAAAAAAAAGCATTTTATCACTTATGAAAACAAATTGTGCTCTTAAAAAAGTTGAAAATTACTTCCTAGATTTACTAAACCAAACACATTATAGTGATTTTTTATTTTTTTTTAAATTAAATACATAAGACAAAATATAAATTACATACCAAATGGGACCTAATAATTTTACATTAGATTTCAGCATGCTAATAATAAATGGTAATGTCTTCAACTCCTACACAAATAAGGGAATTCCATATTTCCAAATGACTTCCAATTATTATTTAACCATTTTCAATATTAGTGTTGTCAGAATGAAAGACAGACCTTGTAACACCCTAATTATTTTTCTTTCTTTTAAAAATAAATGGACAACTAACATAATAAATACTATTAAAATAATTAACAAAAACCCCTTAAAAACTGGAGGATAATTTTGAAGAAATTTTATTTCCAAACATACATGAAAATTTTGAAGACATTCTTTATTTTATTTTATTTTTTTCAAATATCTAGCTTTGGGTTGTCACACACTATAAATTTCATAAGACTATTAAAATTATTTCAGGGGAGTGCATTGTACCAGCGAAGTCAAAGTATAATAATTAAAAAGATTCAAATATTTAAACCACAAATTCAATTAAAGTTGTCTAGGTCCACTGGCTAAACATAAAACAACTAAATCAATGTAGGCCCCATTAGCCAAACATCAACCATATAGTTCAAGTATCTATAAGAAAAACGATTAATGAGGAATTTTGCACAGCGGGCCCAATATCATTGTTCATCGATGGTGAGAAATTCATTCATCAAAATCAAAATCAAAATGAGGTCAACCAAGCATACCCTCGTCTAACAATCTTCTATCCCTTAAAAAGAAAGGAAGTTGGGTGAGCTCAAAGAGCCCCGTAGACCCATCCCAATCCTTTTCTTTATATATATATATATATAAAAGAAACAGAGATTATTGATTTTAAAAGAAGGTTACAACTTAGAAAAAAAATAACATCCAAACCGCCCCCAAAACAAAGAGGGAGACCAAAACTACCACTCCTACCCACCCTCCAAGGCATTACAAAATATTCCTCCATCCCTAAAGCCAATCCGAGATGGAATACCCTAAAGACAATGAACTATTGCTAATCTAAAAGGACGCTAGTGACACTGACTCTTTCCAGATCTAAATAGGCTGAAGGGCCTTGTCCTCAAAGATCCTTGTGTTTTTCTCCTTCCACAAGCACCATATCACTGTCAAATTGGCCACCATCCAATGAGGACGCCACTTCATACAAGTCACCTCCTGAAACGGACATACACTAAACTACGCATCCTACTCACTCTCTTCAGAGAAGGTAGAAAATTGCCCCCTCCACCTCACCCATACATAACAAGAAAAGGAACACCTAAGGAATAGATGATCAATTGATTCGTCACACTGCTTGCAAAGAAGACAACAAAAAGGAGATAGGGAATGATTCAAAAACTGCTTTTGACACATTTTTCCTGTATCGACTTTCCCTAAGGCCACTCCTAAGCAAAAAACTTAACTTTAGAAGGTTCTCCTGAAATAGATGGGAAGACATAGACATGGGAGCATCAACCTAGGAAGAGAAAAAGGATTTAATAGAAAACTCCCCATAAGCTTCTCTAAACCACACTATTCTATCTTTCCTATCCTGCAAAATGCAATGCCTTAATAAAACTTGGAGCGCTCCTTTACCACATCGACAACTACGATAAGACCTCAAATGAAAGTTCCACTGAATGATGCCCGAACTATCAACATGCTCCCTAAAAAAGCAGCAGAATGGTGTTGACCTCTAGATTGACTATAAAGCCTAGGGAAAAGCCTTGCGAAGGTCTCATTTCCCCACCACATATCATCCCAAAAACGAACCACATCACATCTTTCTACCCGCAATCAAATACCTAGCGCAAAGCATCGGTATAGAGAATGTATAACCTTCCAAGGACTTCTGTGGTAATGTTCCTCCAAAGACCTGCATCTCGCCCGTTGAAGTCAACTCCATGTCTGCTTCTAATCACATGGGCCCACAACTGATTCTGCTATCTAGGAAATCTCCAAAGCCACTTGCCCGCCAACGCCTTGTTCCTTGCAACTAAGTTACCAATTCCTAACCCACCAAATTTCTTCTTCAATTGAACCTTGTTCTAATCCACTAAGTGGAGCCCCTTGCCTTCTTTCCTTCCTTTCCACAAGAAGTTTTTCATCAATCTCTCTATCTTAGAAGCTTCCCCTTTTAGAATTTTAAAAACTGATAAAAAATATGTTGGGAGGACATCCAACACTGCTTTAATTAAAGTAAGTCTACCCCGTTTCAAGAGGAAGGATCTTCTCCACCCATCTAACCTCTTTACCACTTTGGATACCACTGGTTTCCAAAAAGCTTGAGAATCACGCTTCCCTCCAAGAGGCACCCCTGATATTTTGGCAACCAACCTCCCTGCTCACAACCGATTCTAAAAGCAATCTAAATGATCTGATCTTCTTATGAGGCTATTCCAGCAATGTAAGTCTTGGACATGTTAATGCGCATCCCTATAGCCCAACAAAAACTTTGGACTATTTGGAGGGCATTCGCACCATCCAAGAATAAAAGTGTGTCATTCACAAACTGCAAGTGTGTAACTTCACCGCTGTCCAACCCCACCACAAAACCCCAGATCTCATGCATCTCCGTCCCTTTATCGATCATGTGCCTTAGCACATCTACCACTAGGTTGAACAAAAAGAGGGACATCGGATCTACTTGTCTTAATCCCCTTTGAGCTTCAATTTTACCTCTTGGCCTTTCATTAATTAAAAAGGAATAACTAGCCAAACTCAAATACCCTTGAATCCAACTCCTCCACGTATGACCAAAACCCTTCTTATCTAACACAAAATCAAGGAAAGTCTAATTCACCATGTCATAGGTCTTTCCCATATTGAGCTTGACAACCACCTCCCTCTTCTTTCTCACCATGTACTCTTTCACAATCTCATTTGTCACAAGCACTGCATCCATGATATTCTGCCCTATCACAAAAGTCAATTGATTTTTCAAAATTGTATCCCCCACCACCCTTTTAATCCTATTAGCCAAAACCTTTGTAATGATTTTATAAAATTCGTCGTGAGACTAATAGGTCGAAAGTCCTTCACCCTTCTCACAACATTCTTCTTTGGGATCAAGCAAACATAAGTCTCATTGGTACATTTATTCACCTCTCTATTTGGAAAAACTCCAGCATAACCTTCATAAAGTCTCCTTTCAAAATGTTCCAACTCTTTTGGAAGAAGATCATTAAAAACCCATCCAACCCCGGGGTGTTGCAGTCATACTCAAAGATTGCCACTCTAACCTCATCCTCCTAGAATTGATCTTCCATCTTCTTACTATCTTCTATATCAATCGGATGCCAATCTAAACCTTCAAAACCCTAAACTTGACTACTTTTCTTCCCATACACATCATAAGAATGCCCCACTATATGCTCCACTATCCTTTCTCCTTCCTCTATCACCTTCCCATCATCCCCTTCTAATTTAGAAATGATATTCTTCACCTTCCTTCCACTTAAAATCCTATAGAAAAATTTAGAATTCACATCACCTTCCTTTAACCAATTAATATGAGTCTTGAGCCATGCTCCCCAATCCATCTCCTTGTTTAGCTTCCACAACTCAACTTTTTTTTCCATCTCTCTCTCCTACGAACCTCAGCCCACTGGCTACCCCCTCCAACCGGTCCAAGGCCTCACTGCAACATTCTAAATCCTTCCTTCTTTTTTCCTCACTACCCAACAAAAAAAAAAAAAAAAAAAAAAAAAACTCCCAAGCATAACATTCCTCCTTAACTAACCTCAACTTCTGCATAAATTTAAAACCCTCCCATCCTTCCAGATTACAAAAATTCCACCACCTATAAACCTTCGCTACAAAACTCGATACATGCACCACTTGGCTATCAAATCTTTTTGGAGGACCCCATACTAGCTCAAAAGTGCTTAAAACAACTAGTCAGTGGTTAGAAACAAAACTTCCCCCTACTTCATGCCTACAATACTAAAAAAGATTGGCCCAACCATCACTGAACAAGAATCTACCAAGCCTACAACAAACTGGGTCCCTACGGAAATTAGACCAAGTGAAGGAGCCATTGAGAAAAGGAAGATCATGAAGACCCAATTCCCTTATCACACCATGGAAATCCTTCATGCTTCTAGTGGATTTCCCAGTATTTTTTTTCCAAAGCAAAGCACAACACATTGAAATCACCCCCCACACATCATTTGTCTCCACAAAGCACACTTAAGGCACCTATCTCATCCTAGAGGAGTTCACAACCTCGCTTACCACTTAGACCATAGACTCTGGTTAAACACCACTGCTCGTTAAGTTTCCACACTTTGACTGAGACTGTGAACTGCCCAATTATTTCTTCAATGACTATATAGCTCCTCATCTCCCAAGCCACTAATAAGCCTCCTGCGGACCCTATAGCCAGCATATAAACCCAGTCCTTGAATTTGGATTGCCACAAAGCCCCAATCAGCTCCTTGCCCATTTTACACCTTCTACCCTCCTGATGGATAATTATATCTTGATTATTCATGCCAATAGATCATTTTATCATTCTACAATTAGCTTTAGAACCACACCCCCCAATATTCCAAGATAAAATCTCATTGAAAACTTCGAGGCCCGTACACCCTATGAGAAGACCAATCCACCTCAAGCTCTCGCCCCCTCCCCTTCTTTACTTTCTCTTCTTCTAACTTAGTCAACAAAATGTGGATTTTTGTTAGGAAGGATTCCACCTTAGCCTTGCTAAGGTCCTCTACCGGCTTGCTAAAATCCCCCTTAGGCACACAATAGTGGTTTACTTGTTCTCCTTAAGGCGGTTTCAAACTTCTTACTCTAGCACACTAGAGTTGGGCACTCTAGAAGGAAACGGGTTCGAACTATGGGAGGGATCATCATGCAGCCGACCTTGCTCTTGCCATAATGAAGTTAATAAGGTCCCATGATTTTCCACTTCATCTATCTCCTCCTCATTTTTAGACAAAGCTTGATCAACCAAGGTGTTACTACAGTAGCTCAAAGATTCAGCCTAGTATGATTCTAACATCTTCTCTTCCTCTAAATCAATGTTGTCATCACTCTCCTCATCACCACTTAGCACCGTTCTTTTCCTCCTAATTTCACACAGTCTCTGTTCCCTCGCCCTCCTTACACTGTTAGTGTGCATGGTTTGGTGAAGGAACACCTTTTGCTTCGATTTCCTCCTATGCACTTGCATGACAGTCCTTGAGAGACTCCCTTCCTCCCATTGCCTTCTCGCTAGGAGATTTCATTCAAATGGACACCACTGGATGAGGCCCGCTGAAAATCCTGGGCCCCTTCCCTCTTATTACCCTCCTGCCACACTTCCAACACATGTCCGTGGACCGCCCATCTCTCTGTATCTGTGGGTTGTGTTGCCTTGCTCTGTTGGGCCTCTCGGGCCCCGCATGATCCTAGCCCAAGTGTATGTCCCATCTAAGACTGGGTCGGGCTCCTCTCCTTTCCTCTAGACAACACCGAGCCCCTACTTTATTATGGATCCTGTAGTCTTCAAAGCCCACATATCCCTCGCCTAGCCCGTGGCCCTCCTATGCCTCCGAGCCATCATCATCCCTTGGCCCAATAACTTTTCCCCCTTTCTTTCTAACTCCAAATCCAAGTCGTACAGAGTACCCCCATTTCGGTTCATCACACCACTCCTCTGCCCATCGTCTTCAACGTACTCTTTTCCACCATTGTCATATGCTTCACCAACCGCACCCCTGCAATCCGTGCGACCAAACTTGCTTGCGCAAAAAGTAAGCCCCTGCATCAGTCTCTCCACCAAATCCCTCATCCAATCCGATCAAATCTTTTGCAACGTCTGCAACAACGCTTGCCACCATGACTCCCATACACCCAGCCAATCGCGTCGCAATTCCTTCAACTACCACATGACTCTCGATCGTCGTGTCCAACCAGCCATCTATACCTCTCCATCCACCACTAACTTGCGACGGCGTCGTCGTCCGTCACCAGTAAGTGTTTTCCTCTACATACATGAATGTCTCCTCTTCGTGCTTGTATAGTTTGCATTATATGCCACCAGATTTTGATCAATATCACTGTTATCATTTGCCTCTAACTTAACACGAAACAAACGAACGGAAAAAACATTGCTTCCTATGTGCATCTCCATGGTTTCTAGTAAAAATCCACAACTCCAACCCTCGACCTTCATTTACGCGACATCATATGCCCCTCCTTCAACTGATAACGAGTCCATCTCTAGCAGTCCCCCGCATTTCATAGCAATTTCCCCAAAAGTGCCTTCGTTCAGACTGTAATAGGCATGCTTTCGATTTCAATCCACTCCTTCTGACAACAAAAAAAACTCGAGTAAACCATTGCATTCCTTTCTCCCACATCTTTATTTCATAATTTATAACTGATTTAATCTTCCCTTTCAACAACAAATTTCGCTTTGTTTCTGATGAACACTCCAATATGGCTTTATCTCCACATATACGGATCAACCTGCACTCCATGTTACGCTGCTACACTACATCCTCCCAACGTGTCTCATTTGAGAACCTCATGAACACTAACCACAAGCGACTTTGGGCCACAAGTTTTGCAACTTTCTTCTTTGATTTTAAAGCTCTGAGTCCATACAGATGGAACAGCATACCTCCACATCTCGCCTTAGTCTCCCCCAATTTTGACCTCTGTCTTCCTCCGGAGCAACGATCATTCTCTGATATCGATTTTCGACCTTCAACAGCCTTAGAAAACTCCCCCCTATGATTGGTAAAGGTTTCCACTATTAGCACAGCTCTTTTGCTCCTCCAAACCCTTTTGAAACCGCCATCTCTCTTTTTCTTAGATGCCTCCGGCAATGTCTTCACCAACCACTTGTTTGTGTCAACATCCATTTCTAGCCGAAATTGCTTGATCTTGTGTATTCATCAATGACTAAGGTATTCCATCGTTTAGACCCCCACAATTTGATCCTTTTCTGTTCCAAATCCAAATTGCTTGTTAAAAGAGAAGATTTTAAAATTCTTATGACACATCCTAATCCTTAAACCATCATTAAACAAATATAAATAGGCAAACAACAAACAAATATTAAGCATTTCAACAAACCGGTTATTTAAGTTGAGGTTTCTCTCTTGAGTAGGGAGAGTATCCCTAAGTAGCTCTTCTATCATCAAGCGCATTGCACATATCATACGTGTATCTCATATCATAGATCAAAAATTCAGGAGTCATTTGATCTTACATCAAGTCATCGGATGAAGGTTACATTGTCACCAGTCTCCAAAGGGTTCCCTCAGGTAACTCAATCTATTAATCATAGCCATCATCTCCAAGGTCCACCGGCGATACCCAAGTGGGTTATTGTCGCCGAATGTGTGTTCTTATTTTTATTTAATGTATTCCTTACAGTATCACAACGTACATTATACTCACATCATGCAATTCTCATGATATCTCAATCAACTAGATTAACATATATATATATATACAGTCATGGTTTCATATCTTCACGTAAGATCATATGAACATAACAAAAAATAGACATATATAATAAATAATTGAGAACTAAGCACTGATTCATTCAATAGACAATCATTTACACACAAACACGTCTCCATAGGTATACAATTATTGAAACAATCAATTCATATAATCATGCTTATTTGATAATAATTTAAAGATAAGATATCATATCCACCTGAAACTAATTCTGAGAGTGCTCTAACAGTTTCCTCAAACTTCTCGCAAGATGAATCAACCTATCAACATTTATTTCCTATTAGATTTCATTCTTAGTTGAACTAATTCTTAATCTTTAGTACATACTATTTGGACTCTTAATGCACTATGATCAATACCCAATTTGGTTCACATAACTCAAAGTTTACCCTAACCTTACATACTTGAATTAGGGTGTCATTTAAGCGTTATTAAGTGATCCATTACTAGCTTTATATAATTTATTAATTATCAATCTTTTGTTCCCATGCTTTCTCATAATACTTCTCTCCGTACGCATCCCGATGATATCTTTGAATCCTATTTTCTTTTGGGTTGTTTTAGAATTTTTTTGATTTCAAGTTTTTAAATTAACTTTATTAAATTCTACCATATTTAAGATCTCAAAGACCCACCGACATGATGAGTCAACTCGCAATTCACCCGATAGACGAAAATTCACGTTGTTTGTTCCAATCTCACACACCTTTGTGCCTATTAAGGGAACCAACTTATGGAAACTTATTCATAGGTCATTTGAATATTAGAAATACCTAAAACCAGCTTTGAACCCATGTCCAAAGCCGCTGATTTTTCAGCTAACTCTAGGTCCGGTGTTTGCGAATGGTGTTGTAAATTAGCGTTTTCTTTTGAGTTTTATTTAGTGTTCTCCTTTTCTTGTAACTTTTGTTTCATTTCCAGAAAGTGTGAATGTGTTTGTTGATGGCTTTTCATTCCTAAAACTGAGGTACAAATCAAAAAAATTTTAACTACTACAAGTGGTCTTTTAGGCATTGCATAAGGCCATAATTTGAAGGATTGTCCAATGTTATTCGATTGTTTGTTCATGTAACATTATGTAGGACCAAATCAGCAACTTTAAGGGTCTCAAGATGGCTGGAAAGTGACCGATATATATCAGTTTTTGGGTCCTTGCAAATCAGTCCACCTATTGAATTATTTTGAGAGATTTTTATACATAAAGACTTAGATATGTGTAAGATTTATATGCATGGATTTAGGACCTCCTTAATCATACTCTTAGATAGTCCTAAAGGTGTTTAATACCTACTGATATGGACTGATATCAGTGGCTTTAAGTGTTTAAAAAAGTCAACTACTATGGCCATAAAAAAATCATTCAAATATATTACTTATGTATGAGCACAAGTATACGTTTACAATAGGTCTTTCATAATCTTTTTTTTTTTTTGTGGTAAATGGAATGAGATAATATATCTTGTGGATTTTTCTTGGTATTGAAATCAATCAATCATGGATGGAAATGATTTGAAATTCTATTATAGAGAAGGGAGGGACAGCTCTTATGGTGAGTCTAGAGTTTCCATAATATAGTTTCTCATGTGGATGGTCAAGATTGAAGATGATGGTTGCAGATCCAAGGGTTTATATATAGGGCATCTCTTTAGGAAATATTCTAGGATTTTCTTTTTTTTTCTTTTTGAAAAGAAACATAGAAATCTTATGAATAGAAAAAGGTGGACGAGAAGTCCAATGCACCAAGGGTGCTACAACAGGGTGAACAAAATGGAGGACCACTTAATGTAATACCTGAAATTTTAGTGACGTAATAATCGAAATTTGAGTTTAAAACACATTTTATTAGTACATATACATACATATATATATATATATATATATATATATATATATATGTTATTGATATGCAATTAATTAGTTAGCATAGAAGTAAAAAGGGATATGCATTGATTAATATTAGACATATAGAAATGTTGGGTAAATATACGCTTCTCTATTTGAATAAGAAAATAATATTTTTAGTATGATATTAATATAGAAAAGTATGTGTATAAAGTATTAATTAGATACACTCATGAAAATAAGATTTCATTTAGTATGATAGTAATATACATAGAGAAGTATATGTGTAAAGAAAATGCATTCATGAATGAAATATCTCATTTGGTATGATGTTAAGGTATGCATATGTAGGAAATGATAATCCCACATTGGAAAGATAGAAACACTAGTTGGAAGAGGGCCCTATATAAACCCACTTACTCCACCCATTTCATTCATCCCAAAGACAAGAGTTGAAAATTTCTCTTGCTCTCTTTCTTTGCCTCCTTCTTGGCAACCTTAGTTCTACTTCTTCTTTGCTTGAGCTATTCAAAATAGTTCGCGAAGTAGTAGCAACAAAGTGCTACAAAGAATTTAGGAAGCGATCTCAAGGTGAGTTTCTTTCCTTTTTTTTAATTTATTATTTTGATTTAGATGATGCTTGTTTGTTTGTTAGTTTGATTTTATTCTTTGCATTTGTGTCATTCAATTATCATGTTGCTCATGACCAAGAGAGTATGCTCTGTAGTTGCGTGTCATACGATCTTCTACATCAGAAATCGAAAATTTGTGCTTCTGTTGATTTATGATGTTATACTGTTGGTATGTTTAGTTACTATTGAAATATTTATTTACTATGCTCTTGCACACAAAAATAAGATTAAATAAGATTTCAACCACATACCGATACGGGGGACTTTCTGTGTTCCATGTAGAATTGGAACTGGCTGTCAATACTAACACCAAAATGGAACGGGTTTCAAGAATGATCCCACTAGAGATGGGTTTAAGTTTCAGAATTGATCTCTCTCCCCAGATCTGGAACACAGAGGTTATTCCCGTTCGGTCTAAATTACGACTGAAACAATATATTGTTTGAATCGAATTAATCTCTAAAAGTGTTTGATATAGTTGCATTGTCTGGTTGAAATAATGGATTAAATAGATGGAATGATTCACTGGGCTTTTTAGCTCACCCCCTATTTTTCACATCTCAGGGAATTAATCAGCTTACGATGAGGCTTATCTATTAAAAATTTTTATTTATTTCAATGTAGGGTACATAAGCCCAAGCTAAATTATGCATTTCAGTTTTGAATGTATTTTTCGCAGTAATAGATCATTGTACTCAGAATTTGCGAATGAATAAATGAAGAATCTTATATACTATGATGTCATTTTGTACATAGACTAATATACACAGGAACCCTATTGGATTTGGGTATAAGAAGAAGAAAATATAGCACGAGCCCGTCTCTCGGGCATCCCAAGATTTTTTATCAAAGAGAGTTGAACCATCAGATGACATGGAAGATGGGACTTGGAAGGCGGGGTATTACACTAAAGAAGCCAATCCCCTAGGTTATATCCAAGACCCATATTCGAAGAGGAAACCCACAGTGCAAAAAGATAAAAAGATTTGTTTACAATCTGATTAACACCCACATTAATCTGCCTAAAAATACAATTAATCTGCCTAATATTGATCTTCTAAGAATGGTTGAAATTTGAGATTAGTATTCCTAATCCAATGGTGTGTAATAATTTCAGATAATCACATGATTTTTATCCTTAGTTGTCTATATTCTTGTTTCCAATTTTATTTAGTGTGATCAATTTTAGCTTGTTTCCTCGATTTAGAGAATTCTCTCAATGTAGTACTAATTTGAATAAATTAATTTAAATTGATTAGGATTTTAATTTATAATTTTAATCTAATGTCAGAATTTCTCCCCACAATGATACAAGGATTGGGGACCCTTTTTTAATTTTTTGAAGGTTATTTTACTATTTTTCATATTACTTGCTAACTTGGCTATCCATTAAATATTCTAATAATTTATATGAGTTGATTATGTCCTATTTATTTTATCCAATTAATTAATCATTTTCTTTCCTTAGCAATTGGATCACCCCACATAAAATGTTACCACCTATTAATTTCATTTATACCTTATAAATGTTATTATCTAATATCTCATGTATACTAATTCATGAACACACATTATTCTAAATTTATTTTACTTTGTATGTTCATTATTATCATAAATAAATATATTTATATACATTTTATTTATCCTTTTCCTTCTTTATTTCTCTACTTTGTCTGATTGTATTCATCAATATTATTTTATTGTTATTGTTACTATTATTTATTTATTTATTTTCTTATTTCTTTATTAATTATTAAGTATTTATTTAAAATAAATTCTTAGGATATGACAAACTCAGACAATAAGCCACCATAAGGCGGGACAGGGCCTAAGCAAGGCTTAGACTGGTCTAAGGTAAACTATAAAATAATTATTTAATTTTAGAGGTCCCTAAAAAATATTTATTTATTCATTGGTCTCTCACTCTATATGTGTGTGAGTGCAAAATAGATAATATATTAAAATAAATATTATATATTATTTAATTTTTATAAATTTAAGGATTCAAATAAAAAAAAATTCAGCTCCTCAAAAAAAAAAAATTCACAAACATCCCTCTATAGCACCTTGGTCACTACCTAGGCACTCAAGGTGGTTAGGCATTTAGGTATTGCCTAGGCGGGGTTTAGGCGACGCCTTGACAACATTGCCCCAAATGTCTATCAAGGGTAGCATCCCAATGAGTGTCGCATCTTCTCAATCCATATATATAACCATTTTCATATTGTTGAATATTATTTCAGGATTATATATTATATATTTTCCAAAAATTATAATTTGGTATCATTGTTTATTGTCCATTAAGTAAAACATAGTTTAATCATCAAACTCTACTAATACTATGGAACACAATGACGAAGTTTTTGCATAAGTTTACTGAAAGGCCTTTGGCAAATTTCTCACAAAATCCCCAATAAGAAATGAAATTTCATTAATCACAATTGATCACATTTGTCATGTTATGATCACCGAGAACTATGCTAAATAGCTGCAACGGACCTTATTGTGTAAAGTCATCAAACTTTTCCTTCCCTATCTTGGGTGTAAAAACCTAGGATATTACACTAGCCCCAGAATGTCTACAAGTCCAAACAAGCAATTGCTATTTGAATTCCCCACCCCTCTTTTTTCCTCAAACATCCTAATGCGAAGTACTTGTGTATGTATCATATACCTCTAGTTCCATATTGAAATGACATGTAAATGAGATAGTAAGGGTATTTACAGGATAATAAGGATAAAGCAGATAATGAAATATGCTTCAACACAAGACAATGAAAACAAAGCAACATGAACTCATAAATATGTGAGATAGCCTCCTAACAAAAGTTCCTTGGTACTTATATATTTTAGTTTGAGAATATAACAGCACGTATGGAACTAAACATATGCCAAACAAAAGTTATTGGAAGTCGAGCACCTACAAAGTTTTGAGCAATATATCTTGTGCATGGCTCCAAAAAGAAGGTAATTTCTGCCAGATAACCCATAATAAATATTGAATCAGATGACAGTATGTCCTTGAAGGTAAAATTTCAATGTGAAGAATCGACATTGTCCTCCAAGAAAGTAGAAATTGCTCACCATGCTCCAGTCCAAAGTTCCAAATGCCAACTATAGCATTCAAAGATATTTTCTTTCTAGAAATAACCTCACCAAACCAAGCTGTGCACTGAAACAAAAGAACGTCCACCCCACAAAATAGTGCACCCTGAACCCAGAAGAAGTTGCATGAGTATTTTGCAGGAATATTTTAATTGAAAAAAAAAAGTGTTTTTTTAGTAGAAACCAATTTATCTTGTATCAATTATAATGAACAATAAGTATATTGCAAATTTACTTGTAACATTAAAAATGAGAAAAACAGGAATTTATGAATGAAATCTTCCAAAATCATTATGAGAAGCAAAAGTGAGATAGAAAAGCATATTGAGGAACTGCCACTAGAACTCAAAAACCCAGACTCTTTTTTACTCAAATATTATGGTCAGACAAATAATTCTTGCTTCATGTATAACTCTATTATATTGGAAACTACTGAATGTTCAACATCCTAAAAATAATTCTTTGTACCAATTCCATTCTAAATTTGCAAATGAAAGAACACAAAGAATAGGAAACAAAATTAATATGGTGCCGATGAATTTCAGATCAAGATTTATCTCTACTAGTTTAACATTTAAAACACTATATATGCTCTCATAGCTTACATAAAAGATAATATCTTACTGCTAACGAGATATCAATTATGATGACCAATAAGTATATGCAAGGTTTCATGTATAGGAATTGCAAACAATTAGCATGTGCAAAATCATCTTTTTTAAGCAAGACCTCCAGTAGATCCTTCAAGGGGAACCCAACCTCCCAAATGGACTAAACGATTGATAATAAAAATGAAAACCCATCAAAAAAATAATAATTATCTAAGTCAAAAAGAAAATATGATTGTACCACGTACCTCCAGAACCAGGATAAAACTATCATCAGTGGCAGGCAACGGACACCCATTAATATACCTCAGAATGTGAATGACTGGCTCCAAGTTGCATTGAATTGAAACGCTGTCTTGGTATGTTTCACTGCCAGGGACAAATTCATACAAATAAGAAGTATCAAAAACAAAGCCGAAAAATAATTAAGTAACATCAACAAATTACAGTCGAGTCGAGAGGCATAACACACCGAAAACCTCCATTGAGAAGACCACGAAAGTACGACGATCGATCGATAAGCCTAAAAATGTGTTTCAAAAAGTAATCAATATAAGTCAAAGCACAAAAGATTCAACAAATTGTAGATGACTCACACATCTTTATCCGCCCGAACTATAATCGAATTAGAACCGAGAACCAAAGAAAGATCCCAATTGGATATATCGTCGGTCGACAAAGATATTTCCTTCACCGTAGTCTCCGGTTCGATGTCCGAAGGAAAATTTTTAAGGTGAAGAACGACATAATTCTTTTTTCTTGACGTAGAAGCCATGAATGAGTTCGGGAAGAAGGTAAGGTTAAGCTGGAAATGCTGAAGAAAATTGAAGGATACAAGAACCTAAAGAACAAAGAAACTGAAGTTTCACAAGTAACACAGGCGCTTCAATTTCTACAAAAGCGGGAACAAACAAGACCATAGGACAATACCATAGGACAGGAGAGAGAATCCTCCGAAATGAGTATCACAAAAGAAAGTGTGAAGCTGAAATGACATATTAGGACCATGAACCGTTCAATATCTCCATCACCATTTGAGCATAAGTAACAACAATTTTAAAATATTGTAATTACAAAAGAAAATGTGAAGCTGAAATGACATATTAGGACCATATCCGTAACCTAATTTACAAATTTGCCATTTCAGACTCAGATTATTTATCTTAAGTTTTTTCTAATTTAACCCAAAAGAAATGTAGTGAGGCATTTTTAAATATTGGACAATTTTCATCTGCCTCCCAAGAATAAGTAACAATAATAATTTTTTTTAGTTAAGTCAAACAATCAAAGTAACAGCAATGCATAAAAATAAGTAAAAATAAAAATAATAAAGATTAGCTTGTTATCAATATAGTATTGTCAAAAATATTGTGTTTAGACCGAATAGGGTTTAATCCACTGCAATGTTGACAATAACATCTATAACCAAAAAGATTTATTGTCCAAAAAAAATTAAAAGAAAAAAAAAACATTGATGCATTGCCTCGAGATCCCTTTCTATATAAGATAGTCGTTAAACTATTATCCTGTATAAAAGATAATATAGTGCACAAGACAATATAGTTATGGCAGTTGGCTCAAGATTTGGTACCACAGTGCCAAATGACCAAATAAAACGTTGTAGAGATGCTAAGAAACTCATTCTTGAAGTTGTTTGCAGAGTCACTCTATAGCAAGCCAGGCTTTCAACCTATTGTTAGGTTGAGAAGGTTGGTGCTCTGATGAACGAGAGCTGGGTTCTTCTCAAATGAGAAGGTTGGTGCCTGAGTGAGATCTGGGTGTGTGAAGAATGAGGGTGAGAAGGGGATTTTCAAACAAGGGGTACAGGTTGTTTGGGTGGAATAGAAAAAAGCAAGATGGAAGATGATATAGTGAAATTTATGAGTACAGTAAAGTTAACATGTGAGGAAACTGAACTGTCAATCCTAGAAGAGCTTCAACAGCAAAGCATAGAGAGGAGCAGGCTAAGTATATTGGGGAAGTTGATCACTAAAAGAAGATACGGTTGGATAGGGTAGAGAGAAAGCCCGGTTCATGCTTGGGGACTTAACTCAAAAACTAAGTTCAAAGAAGTTGAGCCAAACGTTTTCCAGGTGTTTTTTGAATATGAAAAAGCAAAAATCTTTGTGATTGAGAATGGCCCATGGCTATTTGAAAACCATATTTTTTTGGTTAAACCATGGATTCCAGGAAATGTGGGAAATATTCCCGAGTTCAACACCGCAAGGTTCTGGGTCCAATTCCATGGACTTCCTTTAGAATGTCGGGATCCCCACATCATGCAGTTGATGGCTAAAAAGGCAGGTAAGATCATTAAAATGGAAGATAACTTTCAGCGGGAAGGCATTGAGCAATGCAAGTTCATGAGAGTAAGGGTGGAGTAGCCATGGATAAGCCCCTAGTTCAAGGGTTCCAAATAAAAGGGGGAGGACACTAGACTTGGGTTACGCTGAAGTACGAGCATCCACCAGTTTTCTGTCATCGACACGGGCAACTGAACCATGAAATAGCTTTCTACAACCATAAGAAGGAGTACGAGCTAAAGGAGGATATCACGACAAACCCGTGTGGCGACTGGCTATGAGCTTAGGCGAGTACCTTCAAATCTGGAGGAGGACATTACAAGAGGGTGCGAGAAGGTGACGGAGTGAGCTCGGAGCACACAGTGGATAAAGAAAGGTTCATCGATAGAGATGAGAAGAAATATAAGCCATTTAGGGGTGATAACAAGAATGTCGATGATCATTCAGGGGAATCCGGCACCGAGAAAAACTAGCCGAGGAAGATGAAGGAGCACAGTAACAATGATGATGACAGTGACGTTGGGACAACGACCAATTCCTCCGTCAGAGCAATGAAGCCAGATAAGGCTTTGGCGGTTGCAGAAAATTGTCAAAAATTAAGATCCTTATGCAAGGAGATAAAGCCACAAGTCTTGCCTAGGTTGCAGGAAAAAGGCTGGTCAATCCTTTTGGCCTAACTAGGTTCCTATGTGGACCGAAACCCAAAGCCCAGGATGGTGGTGGCAATGTGGGCCTGGAAACATTATGGGACAAATGGGGAATCATCCACTACATGTGGCACTAGGTCCACCCATCCGTAATCCAGAGGGAGGGTGGGCCATCCCAGTTGTGGGAGGAAGAGCGGGCCCACCTGATAACAACTAGGAGAGGGGAGAAAAGGATCCAAAACCGAAGGAATTGGGAGTGAACATCCAGGGGGGCATTGGCAGGGGCCTGAGAGGAGGTAGTAGGGGGAAACTAAAACAAATAGTAGGAGCAACAAAGAAAATCAAGAGGAAAAGAACCAGGGATATGCTCATAAACCCAGAGGAAACATTTCCTCTTCCTGGTCCTCCTCCAGTGATCTCTGACCTACAACTGGATGAGGAACAGGCTGGGTTTGATAAGGATTACATGTTGCAGAGGGAAGGGGTATCAAAGAAGGCTAAAGGAAAGGAACGCATGCTAACTGATAGGGTAGAAGAGACCAGCCTAGAGCAGTCTCAATCGCACAAATGAGAACTATGGCATGGAATTGTTGGGGTGTGGGAACCCCCTGACAATCCAAGCGCTTAAAAGTCTTGTTAAAAGTCATTCCCCAGATGTTTTGTTTCTCCTTGAAACTAAAAATAAGGAGAGGAAAATGGAGAGGATAATGAATATGCTCAGCTTCAGAGGTGGTTTATCTCTTCCCGCAAGAGGCATTAGTGGGGGTATAAGTTTTTTTTGGAGAGAGGAGGATGTTGTATCGGTAGAAATCTATGTTGATTATTTTATGGAACTCCTGGTTGAAGATCAAGGCTGCAAAATCAAGTGGAGAGCCATAGGAGTGTATGGCAGTACCAACCAAGTAGCTAGGAAAAGGCAATGTGTAACACCCCATCTCCCAAGTCTCATCTTCCACGTTATCTGACGGTTCAACTTTCTTTGATCAAAAATCTCGGGATGCCCGGGAGACGGGCCCGAGCTACATTTTCTACTTCTTATACCCAATGCATTAGAATTCCTGTGTACATTAATCTATGTACTAAATGACATCATGGTAAATAAAATTCTTCATTTATTCATTCAAAAATTTCGAGTATAATAATCCATTACGGCGAAAAATAAATTCAAAGCTGAAATACATGATTTAGTTTGGACCGATGCGCCCTACATTGAAATAAATAAAACTTTCAATAGATAAATCTCCTCGCAAGTTGATTAATTCCCTGTGATGTGAAAAATAGGGGGTGAGCTAAAAAGCCCAGTGAATCATTGCATCTATTTAATCCATTAGTTTAACAAGATAATGCAAGAAATCAAACACTTTCGAAGATTAATTTGATTTAACTAATATATTAATTCAGTCGTAATTTAGACCGAACGGGAATACCCTCTGTGCTCCAAATCTAGGAAGAGAGATCAATTCTGAAACTCAAACTCATTTTCAGTGGTATCATTCTTGAAATCCGTTCCATGCTGGTGTCAGTATTGACAGCCAGTTCCAATTCTACATGGAACACAGAAAGTCCCCCATACCGGTACGTGGTTGAAATCTCATTTAATCTGACTTTTGTGTGCAAGAGCATAGTAGATAAATATTTCAACAGTAATTGAACATACCACAGTATAACATGATAAATCAACAGAAGCACAGATTTTCGATTTCTGATGTAGAAGATCGTACGAGACGCAACTACAGATCATACCCTCTCAAACAGGAAAAACGACTTTCAATTTCTGACGTAAAAGATCATACAAGACTCAACTACAGAGCATACTCTCTTGATCATGCAATATGATAATTGAATGACATAAATGCAAAGAACCATAATAAAAGCAAAAAAAAATCAAGCTAACCAAACAAGCAAGCATCATCTAAGTCAAAATAATAAATTAAAAGAAATGAAAGAAACTCACCTCGAGATCGCTTCTTAAATTATTTGTAACACTTCGAGGCTACTACTTCTTGAACTATTTAGAATAGCTCAAGCAAAGAAGATCTAGAACTAAGGTTGCCAAAAAGGAGGCAAAGAGAGAGAGCAAGAGAAATTTTCAACTCTTGTCTTTGGGATGAATGAAATGGGTGAAGTAGGGGGTTTATATAGGGTTCTCTTCCAAATAGTGTTTCTATCTTTCCAATGTGAGATTATTCCCTCCTACATATGTAATACCCACAAATTTCAGTGTTGTAATACCCGAAATTCGAAAAGAATTTTTTTTTTTGAAATTTACTGTTACTATTCAAATATACTGTTATTGTACACAAATACAGTCATTATTTTGTCGACAGACAAAATTGGATTCGGCGGGTTACTGTAGCTACAGTAACCGATATTGTAGCTACAGTAACAAACTATTCACAACTGTACGGTTTCGTCTTTTTATGCCAGAAAATTTTATATAAACCTCCCCTCATTCTGAAAATTCATTCCAGCAAGAAAGAAAGAATTTCCTTGCTTACTCTCTTCTCTTCTCTTATTCTTCAGCTATTTTAGACGGCAAATATAGTAGTGAGAAGGGAAAAACCCCAGTTTTCGCATAGCAGTAGTAAAGATCTATTGTTGGGTGCCTCCTTTGAAGCAGTAGGAAGGTGGTTCTGATCAGAGCAGGTATAATCACTCTGCTCTAGTCTTTATTTAAGTTGGGAGGAATTGCTGTCCATTTTAGTACACATACGTAGTACTGTTCATATATACGTACTGTTCACTGTTACTATTTGGTACTGTTCATTTATACGGTACTGTTCATACAGTACTGTTCATGGACATCGATTAAATCACATTTTCGACACGTAGATCCCGAAGACTGTTGATCAAAGCCTCAAAACAAGTT
>JAJIYU010001164.1:0-38494 GCA_030144865.1 Tinospora cordifolia | reverse complement strand
TGATGCAACGATGCTCTAAATGCATATTATACTAAATATGAGTAAATACACTACATTTTCTATTATATTAATGCACATTATACATAAAATACATATAATATAATTAATCTGTTATGCAACTAACAGTAGTGGTAATCGCCTAGAGCCACGTTACCTTACTCTTTGGGTAGGACTTCTTTGTATTTCACTTTCTGTTATTGTCTTTTGAGGGTTAGGACCTATGTATAGGGATGAGGATAGCTTGTATATAATGAACGCTCTCTCTCGTTGCTACACATGTTGTAATGACCCGTTTTGGAAATATGGAGTTCTTATTGGTGTTCGTATGTTAAATCTCTTCTGCATTCTTTATGATTACTCTGATAGTGTGTGATGTGGTGTTGTACGTTGAGGTTTAATAGTGTTTTGGCAAACTCGGCTTGCTGGCGGGTTTGTTGGGACACTATGCCGGTCGGTTCGTCCTTCATCCTAGGGAAGGGGTCCTGACAGCATTAGTATTAGAGACCAAGGTTTTTCCTAATTAGGGAATAACAAGTACTAATGACCTATGGGAGTCTCAGAGTAATCGCAGAAGTACAAAAGAGATAAGGCTTTAGAAAAGACTTAAAGTAGCAACACGGGAGTATGGATAAAACTTTCTAACTGCTGACTGGCAGAAAGAAGAACCAAGTGAGAGTGGTCATATCACGAGGGGAATTAGACTGTCATAGGGTGTTAGTGAGTTTTAAGATTGAGACTTTGAACCTTGTGGGTTAGGCGATTCCTTAGAAATAGTCGCCTAAATGTCTGAAGTCGTGGTCTGCTCATTTGAGACTAATAAAAGTTAAACATTTTTATGCAGACCACGATGTTTCCTCGACGTGAGAGACCACACGAGACCCCAGAGCCGACACCGCCGCCACCGTCGCCACCTCCGATTCAGTTTGGACAGGATGCCATACAGAGATTAGAGGCCTTGATCAGGGCGTCTAATGAGGCCGGTCACGCCAAAGTGGCCTTACTAAGTGAGAGGCTTGACAGGATAGAGATCGAAAGACAGAGGGCTGAGCCAACAGCGCCTCCTGCACCGGTTATACTTGAGATCAGGGAGGAGGAGAGGGCTGTAGCCCACGCAGAGGTAGCCCCAGTGAGGCATGACAATGACTCCACTCATGACCGCCTCTTGAAGAGATTCTTGGATCTGTGGCCCAAGGAGTTCCACGGGGGTTTGAGTCTAGATGCGACGGAGAACTGACTTCTCAACATTGAGAAGAATGCTAGGACACTAAAGCTTTCGCGACACACATGCTCGAGGATGAGGTCGCAATTTGGTGGAGGGCCACTCAGTTTAAAAAGGGATAGATTTCTACATGGGCTCAATTTCGGGAGCTATTCTTGAGTGCCTATGTCCCTATAGCAGAGAGAGAGCATAAGAAGGTGGAGTTCCTGACTTTATAGCAGGGAAATATGTCAGTCAGGGAGTACACCCACAAATTTTTTAGACTAGAGGCTTATGCACCTGAGCTAGTGAGTAACCCGAGGGAGAGAGCTGGATTCTTCCGTCGTGGGTTGAGGGCTAGCATCAGACATGCTACGTCAGCATACAGTGAGGCTATTATAGAAATCATACAAAGGCATGCACTACTGTTTGAGGTGGATGGCAGGGATCAGCGTCCGGTCCCGCTGATGGTACAGAGTGAATCCTTGCAGACATAGCCCCAGTCTCAGCCACAGTCGCAGGCACAGGGAGGCCATCGTGGTGGGTCTCGAGGAAGTAGATTTTATAAGAAGAGGAAGCATACGGAGGGACAGTCTGGACGAATACAGACTCAACCTACTACTGCAGTCACCCTCGCAGCCACCCCAGTATAGGCATATCAGGCAGTGGGACAGCTACTGATCCAGTAGGGAGGCCGAGGTAGAAGGCGAGGTAGAGGTAGAGGTAGAGGCAGAGATTCAGGGGACAGAGGCCAGGGCCGAGGCCAGACCAAGCAGAGACGACCGCTTATATGTTGCCAATGTGGTCAGCCAGGCCATAAGAGATATCATTACCCTATGCCTGTCCCAGCTTCCAGTGCACCCACCGCCAGCACTCGAGAGACGACACATGCCATCACCTACCCAGATTCTGAGGCGACGAAGGCTTTAGTAGAGGGTAACATGTTCCTACTTGATACATCTATCTATGTGTTGATTGATGCTGGATCTACACTATCTTTTATTTCTGGGCATGCCGTAGATAGATTGGGACTTAGACTCGTTAGAGCATCTACATGGCTTGTGTTGAGCATTGCAGCCTGGGAACGGATCTACCCCAATTTGATTTGTGAAGGCTGCACGTTGAGGTTTGACGACTTTGAGACCCTTGTAGACCTAAGAGTATTAGAGTTCTTGGAGTTCGACGCTATACTTGGGATGGACTGGCTAGCAGTTTATCATGCCTATGTCGACTACTTCGCCAAGGTAGTAGTATTTCAGATTCCAGGGCAGCCTGTTGTGACCTTCCAGGGTAGTGTTTCAGATAGACCGAGGACCTTGTGTAAGATAGCGATACAGTCTGACATAGATACATTGGCCAGTATGATTACCACCGGTGAGGGACCTTCAAAGTAGAACATAGATGAAATTTCTGTTGTTAGAGACTTTCCTGACGTGTTTCTCGACGATTTGCCTGGCTTACCTCCCAAATTGGAGATTGACTTTATCATTGAGATTATTGCAGGGACACAGCCCATTTCGATCCCTCCTTATCGAATGGCACCTAAGGAATTGTAGGAACTGAAGGTCCAACTTGAGGAGTTAATGAGTAAGGGTTTTATTACCCCTAGCGTGTCACCTTGGGGTGCTCCAGTATTGTTTGTGAAGAAGAAGGATGGGAGCCTCCGTTTGTGTATCGACTACAGACAGTTGAATAAGGTGACAGTGAAGAACAAATACCCTCTCCCGTGTATTGATGACTTATTTGACCAGCTCCGAGGTGCCATTGTATTTTTAAAGATCGATATGAGATCTGGGTACCATCAGTTGAGAGTCAGGGAAAAGGATGTATCGAAGATGACCTTTCGGACTCGCTATGGGCATTACGAGTTCTTAGTCATGCCGTTTGGCATAACAAACGCCCCAGTGATATTCATGGACTTGATGTAGAGAATGTTTCGTCCCTATCTTGACTTATTCGTCATCATCTTTATCGATGACATCCTTGTTTACTCGAGGACTAGGGAGGAACATGCTGAGCACTTGAGGATCGCACTGCAGACTCTCAGAGATCATCGGTTATATGCCAAGTTTAGCAAGTGCGAGTTTTGGTTGACAGAAGTCTGATTTTTGGGCCATGTAGTAGGAGCTGAGGGCCTTTCAGTTGATCCAGCTAAGGTTGAGGCTATTATTGGTTGGCCGAGACCTACCACTGTGACAGAGATCCATAGCTTTTTGGGTTTGGCAACCTATTACCGCAGATTTGTGCCAAACTTCTCGAGGATCGCTACCCCCATGACGAAGCTTACCCAGAATAATACGCCATTTGTGTGGACAGATAAGTATGAGGAAACCTTTCTTGAGCTGAAGCGTCATTTGACATCTATCCCAGTTCTTGTGCTACTAGAACCAGGCCGTGAGTTGACGACCACAGATGCATGTGGTACAGGCCTTGGGTGCGTTTTGATGCAGGGAGACGGTGTTGTCGCTTTTGCCTCCTGATAGTTGAAAGCTCATGAGAGGAACTACCTCGTGCATGACTGAGAGCTGGCAGCAGTAATGTTTGTACTCAAGATTTGGCGACACTATTTGTATGGTGAGCGTTTCACACTTTATTCTGATCATAAGAGCCTCAAGTACCTATTTTCACAAAAGGACCTTAACATGAGGCAGAGGAGATGGATGGAACTACTTAAGGACTATGACTTTACCATAGAGTACCATTTCGGAAAAGCCAATGTGGTAGCTGATGCGCTTAGCAGAGTACGGGTCGAAACTACTTGTGTGGCTAAGCATATGTCCCCGGAATGGAGGATGATTGATTATGTGATAGTGATGAGTATCCATGAGACTTCGACCGATACTAGAGTCAGTGCACAAATGAGAGCCCAACCGGTGTTGCTTACTGAGATTACGGAGGTTCAACCTCATGATGTTGATTTTATGATGTACCGGGGGCGGGCAGATGACACTTCTTGTGTGGAGTGGTCGGTTGATACTGATGGTGCACTGAGGTTTAGGGGACGATTATAGGTACCAGATGACCCTCGCCTGAGACAGGGAGTGCTAGCAGAGCTGCACCGCTCGAGGTACATTGTCCATCTAGGAGCCAATAAGATGTGTCAAGATGCTCGACGTACTTATTGGTGGCCGGGGATGAAGCGGGATATTGTAGCCTTTGTGCAGAGATGTGATACGTGCCAGCAGATTAAGGCTGAGCATCAGAGACCCGATGGTTTATTACAGCCCTTGGCTATTCCCGAGTGGAAATGGGAGCACATTACCATGGACTTTGTGATAGGATTACCCCGAACTCAGCAGAGACATGATGCTATACGGGTCATTGTGGATAGACTTACTAAGTCGACTCATTTCCTTCCTATGCATAGTAGAGACTCGGTGGAGAAGTTGAGTCAGATGTATATCTGCGAGATTGTGAGATTACATGGGGTCCTAGTATCCATTGTGTCAGACAGAGATGCTCGGTTTACATCCCATTTTTGGCAGAGCTTGTAGAATCAGTTAGGGACTAATGTGAACCTGAGCATAGCCTTCCATCCACAAACTGATGGTCAGTCTGAGAGAGTTATTTAGGTACTTGAGGATATGTTGAGGGCATGCATAGTTGATTTTGGTCGTAGCTAGGAGGATCACTTGCCCCTGTGTGAGTTTGCATATAATAACAGCTACCAGGCAAGCATTGACATGGCACCTTTTGAGGCATTGTATAGTCGACCTTGCCGATTGCGAGCTTGTTGGGCCAAGGTTGATGATATAGCAGTTTTGGGCCCTACTTTTTTGCAAGAGTAGAATGAGAAGATTAAGCAGATCCGTCAGAATTGAAGACAACTCAGGATCGGCAGAAGAATTATGCAGATAACCGGAGGAAGGTCTTAGAGTTTGTGGTCGGTGATCATGTTCTCCTACGAGTTTCCCCTAGAAAGGGGCAGGCTCGGTTTGGCATTTCAGGAAAACTCGCACCAAGGTATATTGGACCTTTTGAGATCCTTGAACATGTAGGTCCTGTGGCATACCGATTGGCATTGTCGCCTTAGTTATCCGGGGTACATAATGTGTTCCATGTATCGATATTGAAGAAGTACCACCTTGATCCCTCGCACGTGATTAATTGGATACATGTTGACTTGCGAGAGGATTGCACGTATGATGAGGCTCCGGTAGCCATTGTTGATCGAGCCGTGAGGAAACTGCACCACAAGGAGATACCGATGGTATGAATACGTTGGCAGTTCCACGGTGCTGAGCAGGACACTTGGGAGCGAGAAGATTATATGATGAGCCACTTTCCAGAGATTATGGGAGTTACCCCTTGATCTTTAGTGCATCAGAGAATTTCGAGAACGAAATTCATTTTAAGGAGGGGAGACTGTGATGAGCCACATTTTTGACATCTGGTTGACGGATCCGACATTTATGTAATCCATGTATTTTTTGAAATTTTAATGAGAAATACAAAATTTTTCTCAATTTCGGATTAATTATTAAAGAAAATGAAAATAATTCGAGAAAATAAAATTTTAAGGAGAAAACAAATTAAAATATTAGGAAAAGATGTTTTCTTGAGCAAAATAATTTATAGGAATAATTTATAAATTTTTGAGCAATTATCGAATTTTTAGAATGATAAATGTAATTTTTGGGGTGAAAAATATGATTTTTGGGGAAATTATTCAATTTTTGGAGAAAATAATTAAATAAATGATGAAATGATGAATTAGACAATTTATGATTTTAGAAGAAGAAAAATGTCAAATTTCGATATGTAACATGTATATGTAACGGTATAATAAAAAGGGCAAACAAAAATTAAAAAAAAAGAAAAAAAAATCATTATATGGGACCTAGGCTGACCCAGGCGCTGGGCCTGGGCCGGCCCTGGCCACAATGGGCTGAGCGCCCGTCTCGCACGGGCGGGTGCCTGTGCGGGACTTGGGTTGCATGCGCCCATGGGGGTCCAGCCCGCTTGTCTTTCGTTGTTTTTGTGCCTTTTTTGGGGTTTTTGGAACGATTTTTGACTGAATTTTGGGGATTTTCAGCAGATATTTTTCAAGCAAAACCATGGGAGTTCATGGCTTATAACCCATGGTTTTGCCAATACTTCATGGCCTCCAATTTGGCCAATGAAGGCTACCAACTGGGCATCCAACATGTGATGTTAAGTGCCACTTGGATGCCACATGTCATCTACACCCTTTGACAAGCAAGCATCCTCATGCAACAAAAAGACATTCTTGAGCTCAAAACACAGAATTTTCAGATTCTGTAACCAACTTTCCAAGCTTAGAACTTCTTCAATTCTCCACCAAATCCTGCAAACTGTAGCTTGATTTGAGCTTATACCACCACGTACAAGGTCCTACAAGTAGTTTGCCCAGTCTTAGAGCTGTTTGAAGCAAAAAACATCAAGAAGATGGCTGTCCACACTGCTTAAAACCAGAAAAACTAGAAAGTGTGTGCTAGAACCACTTTTGAAGCCTTGGACCTTGGCCATTTCCAGTTCCTTTTTGAAGGTAAAAAATGGTTTACTCCCTTCATTTTCGTATATACTTTGATCTCCAAGAGTTAGAGAGTGAAAAATAGGGCCTTATGCATGATTTTAGAACCCTTGAAGTTGGTTGCTTACTCACTGTTGCAACTGTGTAACAGAAAGAGTTGGAACAACCTTGGGAAAGCTCATACCAGGACCAATCCAAACTCGTCCCTCAGGTGAAACCCTTTACTTTACCTCTCATGAAGTGTATTCAAGTGTCCAAGTGGTAGAAATTGCATATTAGAATGTTTAATACGTCTTGTGGGTCTCTGGTACTCACTGTGCGACTTACTGTTGCAATAGTGCCGACAGAAAGAGATTGAGACCAGAATAAGAACTATATTTAGGACACTTCAGGGCACCCTTTCAGGCTAGAACCGGAGGCATTGTAGACTCCATAATAGAGGTTCCAGAAAGGTATAAAGACTTGACCTTAAATTCTTGTGGATGTGTCTTGTTAATACATGCAAATATGCTATGATTGTAGGGTGCTAGAGCAAATTCCTTGTGTTCCTTAGAATGTAGCAGAATATTGATGAAATGATAGACATGTTTTTAATGTTGCATGCTATTGATTCGAAGTGGTTGTGATTAGTGGATATGTTATGACCTGTAAACTGTAAGTAGACACAAGAAACAACCCATAGAATGGTGATTGAATGAGGGAAAAGAACACTAGAGGATTGTAGAATCCTTGAACCCAAAAATTTCCTGCAATCTGGCCAAAATTTCTAAGATAAAATTGACTGATCAAACCATGATAGATTGAGCTTAAATTTGGTGGAGAGACCCTTAGATATGTCTAGAAGTTTCCTACAAAATATCAGGACATTGTGATGTGTGTAGCTAAGTCAAATAAGGCAAACAGTCACTGCCTGTCACAGGGGATACGAAATCTGTGCAGTTTCTGTTATCATGCTTAGAAACCTTAGTAAATTAGGTCCAAAAATTGTAATTTAAAATTTTGGAAAAACTTTAGGAAGTATAGAACAATTCTACAAAGTTTGGTGCAAATCTAATGAACGGATGGCCCGCAGAAAAATCGAAAAAATGGTTGCGCAGATAGGGTCATAGGCTAAGGTTTGTGTCTAAGTAATGGGAATTGAGAATGTTGACCCTTTTGGCCCAATTGACCCCATAAGGACCAGAATTGACCGTGTGTGACTCTGTTGACCAGCTAGGTAAGCAAATGATAAGTTGACTAGGGTTGACCAAGATTGATCGAGGTCGATCAAATGGACTTAGTAACTAAGGCAAGGGAACAAATGTATGTGAACTATTCTTGACTAGGTCAAGTAATTGATTAACCAAAGATATAGAATTAGAGTGAGCCAAGTCCCATATTAATGATAAGAAGTTGTGTCGATTTCGCAGAACCCAGTGCTAGCGGGATGCGATCGGTCACGAGAGGAGCGCTGGTAGCGGAACATCCCTGTGAGTAATGTTTTCTAACTCATTTCTTAGAGCTTGTTATTATGTGAATTGTGAAAATGGTGTTACATATTGTTATGAACTTGCATCCTTTGAATGAGTTTTAAATGAGAAATGCACTGAATGTCGAGGTGCGGGAGCAGGTTAGGGTATTGGATGCGGTAGAGCAATTAGGGCGAGTTGTGACCCTGATAGTGACCACCTAGCACAGAGTGCCTGTTGAGGGGTTCTGTGGGCCTACGATGATGGCAACGACAATAAGTCCTAATCGGGTCATCACGATATGCCTAACTGTCTGCAACTCACTCCTTTATTTATTGGGCTCCCCTAGAGCATCGAGTGACCACCTAGCACAGAGTGCCCTGAGGGGGGGTTCTGTGGACCCAAATTTGGGTCGTCACCTATACACCTAACCGCTTGGTTTCTTCCTCTCGAGTGGATTTATATATTTTTAGCATTATTAAAACTATTTTTGAATGGATGGGCACGATTGCATTATGGATTTAAATTGTATTTACTGTTGCATTCACTTACATAATGCTATTGCTCATGCATTCATGGCACATGTTTTAATTGTGGAATACTTGTTTTAAGTTTGAATTAGACTGCATTACTCACGGAGCCGCCATGGACAATTAGGTTCACTACTCTAACTTTTCGGGTTCTTCAGCAGCAGATAAGGGCAAGGGAGTGGTCATCGCCTAGAGCCGTGTTCCCTTACTCTTTGGGTAGGACTTCTTTGTATTTCACTTTCTGTTATTGTCTTTTGAGGGTTAGGACCTATGTATAGGGATGAGGATAGCCTGCATATAATGAACGCTCTCACCCGTTGCTACGCATGTTGTAATGACCCGTTTTGGAAATATAAAGTTCATATTGGTGTTTGTATGTTAAATCTCTTCTGCATTCCTTATGATTACTCTGATAGTGTGTGATGTGGTGTTGTACGTTGAGGCTTAACAGTGTCTTGGTAAGCTAGACTTGCGGGCGGGTTTGTTGGGACATTGTGCCAGTCGGTTCGTCCTTCATCTTAGGGAAGGGGTCCCGACAAATAAAATCTCACATTGGGACTCAAAGGCAGTTAAGTTAGAGAAAATATGGACCCTGGTTGATGACTTATATAAACCCATGTAGCTAGTAGTATCATAGTTGATGTCGAAAGAAATACATGAATATCAAGGTGGAGCACATGCATGTGCTTATGGTTGTGAATGACCCTTTTATTGCTCCTCTTTTAGATGATAGCTATAGTTGATGTTTGGATTGGCACATCACACACACTATCCACTTGACATGGCAAGCTGAGTTGACATTTTTGGTGAAGACGCAGTAATAATCATACAAGTATTAAGCCATGTAGTCATAAGGAAACAATGGAAAATGTTTTAGGAAAACTTGTGATATGTAGTAAAGTTCTAGAACCTTACCTTATGCAAAATGAAAAATAAGAGAAAATGTTTGAAGTAAAAATCCATGTGGATACTTTCTTGTATCACAAAAGCAATTAAATGAAATATTTCACGTTCAGTTTTAAACTACAATACTTTTCAAATCTTTCGAATAATAATAGATTATCTTTTAGAATATTTCTTCTTTGGCATTAAAAAAAGAAAATTCTATCTTTCCTCAATTTTGCTTAGAATATAAATAAAAAAGAAAGCTTTTTTGAAGTTATATGTTCAAATATCATGAGTAGAACGTCTTTGAAAAGATCACGTAATCTTCTTTGAGAAGCTTGAAAATTTTAAATAACATGCCTATCTTATTTGTAATGAGATTTTTCTGTTATAGTTATGCAACATGTCAAGTTGAAAAGAAGAGAGGCTTCAAAAAGATCCTGAGCTTGCACAACAACCATGAAGACTGTTCTTGCCATTTCTACAATTGAATGTTCCATAATTGTGTCAAAATGTTCAATGGTCGACGTAGAATATTTTGCTACCATGGAAGGTTTTGTACTCAATTGCCTATAAATACATGAGAGGCTCAAACATTCAAGCATTACCTAGGGATGAGAAAACTTTTTATCTACCATCTAGTGTTCCCTTGTATTTGAGCTTGAGCTTTTATTGTTTTATTGGTTAAGCATTTATTGTATTTGAGCTTGAGCGCTTCTTAGTGTTGTAAAGAGTGAGGTTTGGAGAGTAGACTTGATAGATTTCATCCAAACTCAATGTGGCACAATGTTAAGGTCATTGGTGGCTTATCAAATTACAAAAGTCTATTAGTAATCTTGAAGACATGGTTGATCGTCTCAGTTCCACAAAGTTTTTAGTTGCAAAGTGTGGCATCAATGTCCAAATCACTATGTCAATCCAATTTAGTAGTGGAATCCTTTCATTTTGCTATGCCCTACAAATGTAGGCAATGTCCAAATTACACAAAAAAATCTCATGTCTTACTTTCTTTACTTTGTTTTGAGTTATTTCATCGTACTTAATTATGATTATTAAACATCATTTGATTACACTAACATGACTCAAGAATCCACACATGTATCAAAGCAAGTCACCTTTTTTCTTAGGCTTTCGCTTGGTAGGTGAGATCCTAAAGATTTATGAGTCATGAAGCTCCAATGATGGTTATAATGAGCCACTCCACAAAAGGTGGAGCTGTAACACAACCACCCTTGTTAGAAGCAAACAACTATACATAATGGATGATTAGGATGAAAATTTTCATTCGATCATTAGATGAATATGCATGAAGAGTAGTTCTCAATGGCTGGACACTTCCATCTATGGCTTATACTGATAAAAACATAACTTGAAGTCTGAAGCGCAATGGAGTTAAGAGGAGAGAAGATTGTGTTTAGTTAACTCCAAAGCCCTCAACACAATCTTTAATGTTGTGGATGAATAACAATTCAAGTTGATTTCAACATGTGAAACTACCAATGATGCTTTAAAAGTTTTGTCAGAATATCTAAACTATAACTCTTGATAACGATTTAGGTTGATTTCAACATGCCAAACAGTTTATGAAGGGAGATGTTTTGGAAGAATATCTAAACTACAACTATCGATAATCCAATTTGATTTGCAAAGGATAGAGAATCTTGAAACTATATTAAGCTTCCATGGTAAGCTAAGAGATAATGCAAATTGTGCCTTTTAGTTGGGTAAAAAAGTCTAAGATAAAAAACTTATGAGGAACATACTTAGGCCTTTGCCTCCTAGGTTTACTGCAAAGGTTACGAATATTACACAGGCCAAAGATTTGACAAAAATGTACATCGACAATCTCATGAGTTCCTTGCTAATGTATGAAATAGGAATGAAAACTCAAAAATAAAAGAAGAGTATAGCTTTTTAGGCTGAATCTTCTATTAATGACAAAGAAGATGAGATTGTTGTAATTGCAAAAACTTCTCTAAGTTTCTAAATAAATATGGCAAACTCTAATATGCCCAAAAGCAGACCATATGAAGGAACAAAAATGACTAATGAAACTAAAAACTTTGATCAAAAACTAAGATGCAACAAGTGTCATGAATGTGGACGGATCGAACATGTACAGGTAGATGTACCGATATGATTAAAGATAAGTTACTACTCAATATCGCGTGTTGTGATCAATTTGATGATATCGAAGATGAAGAAGATGGAGTCTCTAGCAACTTTGTGGTTGTTACTGCTCCAATGCAACTTGTAGACGCTTAGAACACTTTGCGACCATTGTTTCAAAAGTTGCTTGGACAAAGATAGATAGCGACGATGATGAGGTAAGCATGGATGAATTTAAAAAAAAAAACTATTAGCTAATGTATGAAAATTGGCTGCAGGTTGGTCAACAAAATTGAGAACTGGAAGAACAAAACTTGAATATGGCGGATATGATCAAGAAGCTTCAATAAAAGGGTGAAAGAAAAGGACAAAAAGTTGGACGAAGTTAGAAAAATGTTGCTAAATATAGAAAAGACTCTTCAAAGGCTGAGATACCAAGCATGAAACAAAGTTATCATGATCGAAGGGGACTTGGGTATTCATCACTCAAGATTCCAAGAACCAACCTTTTACTAGACAAGGAGATGAGAAAAACATATAGGTGTTTCATGTGCTACTACTACAACATGAAAGGATAGAAATGGATGCAATGTTATGAACTCGAGAGGAGTTTCTAGCAAACTCCATGGCAAGAAAACCCAAAATTGTACAAAAATCAATTCTTAAACATGATTGTGAGGCCAATGTTGCACACATTATTCTAATAGTTAGTATCGAAGGGGGTTGGTACTTGGACAATGAGTGTTCTAGGCCTATGATTGGATACAAAGGAATGTTAGTTGAGAATAGACTTTATGATGAATGTCATATAACATTCAGTGATGGAGGAAAAGGCAAAGTGATTGGGAAAGACATTCTTCATGTGGTTGGTTTACTTAGGCTTAGGGATGTACTTGATGTCGAAGGCCTCAAAGCCAACCTTATCAACATCAATTAATTATGTGATGATGTTTTGTAGGTAAACTTCACCAAGGCCTGTTGTCAAATTTTGGATACTATAGAATTGTGTATCATAAAAGGAAAAAAAGACTATAGACAATTGTTACGAGCTTAAATAGAGTGTGCTAACTCTGCTGAATTGGTGCAGCAACACTTTGGTGAATAATCTTAAGCTATGGAACCAAAAGCTTGGGCACACAAATTTTAAGACACTGATAAAGATAGTGTTGTATATGTGATTAAAGGACTACTTAAACTTAGTGTCAATATCTTTAGAGTATGTAGACCATGTTGGCTTGGAAAACAACAAAGATTGAAACACTCATTCGTACATTACTTCACAACATCAAGGGTACTCTAGATTTTGCACATGGATCTTTCTAGGCCTATGCAAACTAAAAGTATTGGAATGAAAATGTTTGTGTGTGTGTGAGTTAATGATTTCTCAAGATTTACTTGATAAGTTTTTTGAGAGAAAAATAAAAAACTTTTGATGTCTTTAATTTATTATGTAAAAAGCTTCAAAATAAGAAAACATGCATAATTCAAAAGATTCGAAGCGACTATGGCTGCACATTCGAGAATCAAAGTTTATGGATTTATGTAGCAAGTATGGCATAGGCCATGAGCTTTCAACATTGAAAAAACTTCAACAAAATGGCGTGGTTGAAAAGAAGAACGAAAGTCTTCAAAAGATGGAAAGACTGATGATAAATGCAGTTGGATTGTCAACAAAATACTAGGTTGAAGCCATGAACACAACTGCCTAAAAATCAACAATGTCTATCCTAGAACGGGAACAACAAAGACCCCTTATGAACTATGGAGAGGAAGAAAACCCAATGTGGGCTACTTTAAAATTTTTGCGAGTACATGTCATATTCTCAACAAAAAAGAACACTTGAACAAGTTTAACCTTAAAAGTGATGAAGGAATCTTTCTCAGTTATCTGCCAAAAAACAAGGCTTATTAAGTTTTCAACAATCATACTTAAATAATCATGGAGTACATTAATGTGGTAGTGAACTACCATTAGAAAGACATTGTTGCACAAGAAGAAGACTAAGCTCAAACACAACATCGAATAGAAACTGATGCAACTGTTGAACCTACTATTGCAACACCAGGTGAGACAATAAACAGACAAGAAAATCAAACAAAAGAGGATCAAGGCTTAGGTGAACCATATTCCAGGGTCTAGAAAAATCATCCTACTAATTTAATGATAGGAGAATTGAATGAAGGAAGAAAGTAAAAAATATACCAAGAAGAGACTACAGAGAGATGATATGATTTAGCATGCTATGCCTCAACAATCAAACCAAAAAATGTCAAAAAAAGCCTTGGAAGGGGAATTCTAGATAAATGCCATGTAGGAAGAGTTAGAACAAGCTGAACGAAGTTAGTTTGGGGACTTGTTCCATTGTTGCTTGGAGTAAACGTGATTGGAACAAAAAGGATTTTTAAGAATAAAACAGATGAGCACCAGAATATTACTAAAAACAAGTCAAGCTAGTGGTGCAAGGATACACTTAGATAAAAGGAATAGACTTTGATGAAACTTTTGCACCTGTCGCAACACTTGAATTCCTAGCCATAACATGTGGCAAAGGCTTCAAATTGCAACAAATGGATGTAAAAAGTGTGTTTCTAGTAAATATTTGAATGAGGAAGTCTATGTGGAGCAATCGAAGGGGTTCAAAAGTTATGAATTTCCAGATCACGTGTATCGACTCAAGAAGGCTACACATACTAAAATAGGCACCTCGTGCATGGTATGGTAGACTCACTTCCTTCCTCACCCTTAAAGGATACAATTGAGGTAATGTTGATAAAACCCTATTCCTTAAGACTTTTGATACTTATCTTGTGAATGCTAAAATTTATTAAGATAGTATTGTGTTTGGTTCCACATCTCCTAATGTGACAACCTATAATTTTGACACAAAATTAATGGGTTCGAGACATGCATTTTCACGTATTTTTTCAAAATTTTTTAATGAAAATACATGAATTTTCTTAAATTTTTTTATCATTAATTGAATAAAATTTAAATAATTGAGAAATATAATTTTTGGAAAGAGAATACATAAATTATAAAGGAAATGTAATTTTTGGAGAAAATAAAATTTTTCAGAGTGATTATTGAATTTTTGGGGTAATTATTGGATTTTTGAGAGAAAAATGCTAATTTCAAGTAGAATATTCAAATTTTTGAAAAAAAAAAAGTGTAAATGACGAAAATTGAGGAATAGTAAAGAATTTAATGAAAATTGATGAATATCCAAGTGAATAAGTTAAATAATAATAATAATAATAATAAAGGAAAATGAAATATATATATATATATATGTATGTATGTATGTATGTATGTATGTATGTATGTATGTATGTGTGTGTGTGTGTGTGCAAAATGAGGGAAAATAAAAAGAAGGAAGATAAAATAGGAAAAAAATCAGAATTCAGCCGCACAAGCTTGTGAGCCCGTGTAGGTTGGGCCGGGGGGCGTAGGCCTCGGGCTCATGCCAACCAGCCCAAGCTCTTAGGCGCTTGGGCTTGGCACGTAGGCTGACTTGAGTGCTTGGAGGCCCACGCGCCTCCCCCTTTCTTCTTCGATTTTCCTACAATTTATAACCATTTTTTAGTGATAACCCAGCAAAATTCATGGTTTTGCCCATCCAATTAGCCTTTTGACTAGGCCAATGAGCAAGGACAACAAGGTTTTTTGCATGGAAAGTCATGAGCCACGTGGATGGCCACATGGCACTCCTTTTAGCCATGCAAGGATGCCTCAAACATGCAACAAAAACACAAGCCTTGAACAAATCCTCTTATTGTTCCTGTAAGCTTTCTTCAATAGTTTGTATCTTCTTCATCACATATCTATTTCCTCTGATATTGGAATCTTTTGAGAGCTCTTATTTCCCTCGATAACACTATGCAAGCCCTTCCTCAAATCACACAACCACAAGAGAGGAAAATGACCATGAAAGAGTCCATTTTTGAAGTAAGACCCCTCGTTTTGTTCCTTGTTTTGAGTACTTCAAAGTCCAATTGATAGAAAACGAAAACTACGGTCTTAAACGTGTTTTACAAGGTGTTAAAAAGTGGATTGGTTGTTAATTGTTACAACAACTTCAGCAGAAAACAACTCCTGGAAGTATTTTTGGGACAACATTTGAAGTACGTAGGGACTTCTATTTGAGCTGAGGCTTGGGGCATTTTAATCCTCACATTTGAGGCTATAAAGAGGTATAAAACCCAAATCTTAAGCCTCTGTACTCACAGTTTTATATGCATGCAAAGATGCCTTGTTACATGTAGAAGTTTAGTACTTAGAAAAACTTTTAGAATTGCATATATGTGCTAAGTGCTGTAGGGTGTATTTGAGAGTGATCATTGCTATATTTGCTTACTATTTTGGGATGAGACTTGAACTAATAATGTTATGAGATCTAAGCCTTATAAAACACGTGAGAAAGGACCTCAAATCAATGGACTAATAGGGATAATTAGGCACTTGAAAATCATAGGAAACTTGGACAGTGAAAAATTTGTTACATAACAGAGAATGTAAGAGACCAATTGACTGACCAAAAATAGGTATTTTGGGCTGAGATTTGTTGTAGTTGCCACTGGATATGTCAAGATTATGTGTACAAATTTTTTCCCAATCTGAGTTGGTTAAGGGGGTCAACTGATGCACAAAGTGATTGCCTATCACATAAGAAACGAAAATTTACAATCCCTGTTGTTACATTTAAAAACCATAACATAAAATGTCCAAAAATCAAAGTATAAAATTCTAGTAAATTTTTAGGAGGTTTAGATGAAATTCAAAAAGTTTTGCATAAATTCGACTTACAGATTGATCATAAAAAAAATTGGCTAATTTGCTACGCAGTAATAGCAAAAAACTTGAAATTTGGAGATTTTGACCTAATTGACCCAATTTTGACCTAATTTGACTCAATTTGACTCAAATGACCAAAATTGATCATGTTGACCAATTTTGACTAAGTTTGACCAATTGATCAGATTTGACTGAATTTGACTGAATTGAATTTGGGTCGATCAAGACCAATTAGGGATAGTGGAACAAGGAGTTAAGCCACATTTTAAAGAAAACTGAATTTGATTTTAAATAATGCAGATTTGAGTGTACACTGCGAGATTGGGCCAAGTGTCAATAGAACATAGGTGCGTGGGACCCGACGTGAGTAGTGTGATTCAGGTGTTTACTGTAACTCGTATTCCTTACATAAAACATGTGTGAAATGACATGGTTTAAATGGTTTCATGTGATTAAGATATATCAAATTGTTTTTGAAATATGTAGATGTACACGAGTAATGAAACCATAGGCTCGAGGACTGAGTGCGGAGTTAGGGAATATGATCAACGCATCGTCTGACCTGCTCGAGTAATGACACTCAAGGACCGAGCGTAGGGTTAGGATATTCGAGGAATACGCCTAGCTTACGACCTTCTTGAGTGGCCGGTATGCATGACTTATGACCCGCTCGAGCGATGTCCATAGGGTCGGGTTTGCTAACTTAAGACCCTGGCCTAGATACAACTTTAATTAGCATGTATTTGAAATTTTTTTTAATAATTATTGCATCGTTTCTAACGCTTTTATACCATGTCATGCATTCAAGCACTATGTCATTTTACTATTTATGCATACATGCACTGTTTTGGAATGTTGGTTATGTGTAACATGCTACTTTTACTACTCACTAATCCACATTGACTTTTAGGTTCATTACTCTACTAACATTTTAGGTTCTTTGGTGACTAACAGAGGGAAAGGCGTGGTGATTGCCTAGTCCTACGACAACTCCCTTTTCTTTTTCTGGTCTTTTGTTGAGGTTGGCCATTTTTTCATATGTATATAAGGTCTACTATGTATTTTTAAACAAGACAGTATGTAATATAATGATCACTCTTCTTATAGTTTGCTTACTTTTGCACTTGAATCTTTAAATTATTTTGATATCACTTCTTGTTGAAATTGGAGAGGCTTAACAGTGGTTAGGCAAACTTGAAATGGTGAGTGAGTTCATCGGGCCACTGTGTCGGTTGGGCCACCCTTCGGCCTAGGGAAGGGGTCTCGACACCTAAACCTTTTAATGAGTTTGTTGAGTTGATGAATGAAAAACTCAAAATGAGCTTGGTAAGTAAGCTTAGCTTTTTGTGTTGATGAATGAGAAATTTGAAATGAGCATAATGAGTGAGTTGAACTACTTATTGGGACTACAAATCAAACAAACTTCAAAAGGTATATTTATCTCTCAGACAAATTATGCTAAGAGAATTAGTACTCTAGTTTTGGCTTGAGAAAGTAAAACAATTGAGAACCTAAATGAGCCCTAGTATTGAAATAAACAAAGATATGAATGGAAAAAGTGTGGATCAAAGTCTATTTATAGGAGCATGATAGATAGCTTGTTATATTTAAGAAAGAGTCAATCACGTCTAAGTTACAGTGTTGGTGTGTGTGCATGTTATTAAGTAGAACTCAGAAAGTCACATATGATTGTAGTTTAACACATAATTAAATATGTAGAATGTGAGATTTAGATGATTAGGACTATAGTAGGGTACAGTGATGTTGACTATGCTAGTAACCTAGAAGATAGGAAGAGTACAATAAGAAGATGTTTTTATGTAAGAGACAACTTAATATATTAGATAAGTAAAAAGTAAAATAGTATTTCATTTTTGACCATCAAAGTTGAATACATAGTAGCCAAAAGCTGTTGTACATAATTATTATGGATCAGATAGATATTGAATGACTATGGAATCAAACATGAGACAATGGTGTTATATTGTGATAATAAGAGTATCATGGATATTTTTAGAAATTCAACACAACATTCTTGTACAAAACACATAGACATTAGGCACCATTTTATTAGGGAATTAGTGGAACACAAGACCATTGTACTGAAACATATGGCAATAGAAAAATAGTTAGCAATATTTTTACAACACCTTTGGACGTTGTTAAGTTTGAACAATTGAGAATGTATTTATATAATATCTCACAGCAGTCCGACTCGAAGGGGATTCCTGGGCTAAATGTGCATTCGAGGATGTTTCATTATGTCAAGTGCTTTTGAGAGCCTCAAGTTAGAGTCTTGCTTAGAACAAAACCCTACACCCAGTCGGTGGTGGCTCAGGTGGGAAAAATATCGTTACGTAGTGGGCCCAGGTTGTTACAAATGTATCATAGCCGCTTTGTGTGTACCTAAGTTGTGAATCTCGAGGACAAGATTGCTTCCAAGGGGGTAGATTGTAATATCCCACATTGGTCTACTCAAGGAGGGTTCTCAGGCTAAATGTGCATTCGAAGGTGTTTCATTGTGTTGAATGCCTTTGGGAGACTCAGGTTTGAGTTTTGCCAAGAACAAAACCTTGCCCAATTAGTGGTGGCTAAGGTGGGACAATATCTTCATAGTGGGCTTGGGTTGTTATACTTTAGGTTTATGTTTCAAATGAGAGAATATTGTAATTTAAACAAATATATTAAACAATATATATAGTATTTGTTGAGGTTTGGATGTGTGTGACTAATGTTTTAAACTTTATGTGTGTAATATGTGTTACTCTATGTTAATGTGTGCTACTCTATGTGTGCAATATGTTTTGAATGGCATAATCATAATTCTCCTAAGTTGAAGGTTATGGCTATAATTTTGCTATGCTTGTGTGTTTGTGCTAACTTAATTGGCACCATTACTATTTTTATTCGATTAATGAGGTATGGTTTCTAAACGTAACTCCCTTTTCATTCCCTATAAATTGTGCGATGACTATTTGGCACAAACGAAGACACATTCATTCTTTTTTTTTTTTTGCACGTCTTCTTCCCTTCTTTGATCGACTTTAAAGCAACCGTGATGAGCACAGACGGAGGCTCTGGAAGACTCTTGACATCCTAGTTTGATATCCACAAGGAGTTGAGTCTAAAATAATCCAATTGTCTATGTTGAAGTCTTTTGCTTGCAAAACAGTTTGACCATTAAATGAAAATCAATGTTTGGGTGGGAAGCACCTAGTTCTTTCATCTACGTATGATGAAAACACTTCCTTGGCCTCTCTATTAGAAAGGGTTGATCAACATTGGCGATTGAAGAAGAAGAGAAGGCTTCTCTATTAGAAAGGGTTGATCAGCACGGGCGATTGAAGAAGAAGAAAAAACACTTCCCTGGCCTCTCTATTAGAAAGGGTTGATTACCACCAACGATTGGAGAAGAAGAAAACAGGCAATCCTTTGTTTCTAGCTCATGAAAGCACCCCTTTGGCTATTTAAGTACCATTTACCAAATCCTCTATACTTAGGGCCAAGAAAACTATGAAAACCATCTTTGAATCCTCCCATATTCCATTTCAATAAGGGAACAAAGTCCCCTCTCCCAATTGAGCATTATGGTTTTGAACCCCAAACTAATAAAGAAGACAAACCTAGTCATGGGACTATGCCACCCACAATTGCAACAAATGATGCAATAGTGGCACAAGTAACAAAGTATAATTCACCCTTTACTATATCTTCCTTTCTACCAAGGAAAGAAAAATGCAATGGTCGTACTCTAGAACATAGAACTCAAAAAAGGGTTATTTTTACTAGAGTTTCTATGATCAAACGCTCTATTGCAAAAACAATCCTTTTCTTTAATTTTGGCAAACAAGCCTCGTGGAATGCAGTGAAAACAAAGAAGTCACTTGTAGAATGGGTCATACACCATGGGGACTTCATTAAAGTAGGACTCACATCCCTCTTAACCATAAGGAAGTTACACAAATGAATCTCTCATCACACTTTCTATTGTCCATTACTTGTCAAAGAATTTTATGCTAATCTTGATCCTTCAATCAATTAAATTTTCTTTCTCTTCATGGTATCAAGACATTCATGTGGAGATAAGGTGCATGCATTCTCACCATCAATCCTTAATGAGTTTCTTGGCTCTTGGCTGTTGAATGAGATTTTGAGGACCCTTTTTCCATAAATGTGGATATGGACAAAAAGACAAAAACTCTCATTGGTGATTAAAATGCCACATGGCTAGGACATGAAGGCATAAAGGTATTCCTTCTTTACATTATTTATTTTGGTCTAAAGTCCAGTCCACTCCAAATATTATAATTTTCTTCACTTAGAGAAATTTATATTACAAGAAAATTAGTTAAATTAGTTTAAATAGGTCTAGTCAAAGGGGTTTTAGCCCTATCAAGTGTGGTCAAATTGCTCATACTTTGCCATCTTCTTCATTTTCATACTACACAAACTCTTTTTGCAACCATTTTCTCACCAATTTTTCTCATACATCTCTTTGTCAATTTTATCCTCTAGTTCATGATTTTTATTCTGTAATTTTCATACTTTTGATTTAGCTAACCCATAGATTAAATCTAACTAACTAGAAGTTAAAATGAACTCTAGAAATAGTTACACATCGACTGTCTCCTGTATTATCGTGTTCTTTCTTGGTAAATTGAACAAGTTCCATCATGATTTTAACGTGGATTACACCATGTTATTTTGTTTATTCTTGATTGTAATCTCTTTTGTTATCTTCTTTCTACAACTATCGTTAACCTATAACCCTAATATATTTGAATTTGATGGAAAAAAATAATGTTGGGACCCCTTCCCTAGGTCAAAGGGTGGCCTGACCGACATAGTGGCCCAACGAACTCACTCACCATGTCAAGTTCGCCCAACTACTGTTAAGCCTCTCCAATCTCATACAACAAACGATATTAGAATAATTAAAAGACTCGAAAGCGAAAGTAAACAAATATATGAAGTGTAATCATTATAGTACGTAATTGCCTTATCTAAAAGACACAGTTGACCACACATATATATGCATACACAAAGAATGACCAATCTCTCCCAAAAGGACAAAGAAAAGGGAACAAAAATCGTCAGGGAACTAGTCAATTACCACACCTTTCCCTTTATCAGTCATTGAAGAACCTAAAATATTAGTAGAGTAGTGAACCTAAAATCAATGTGGCTTAGTGAGTATCACCACACCTTTCACTTTATCAGCCACTGAAGAACCGAAAATATTAGTAGAGTAGTGAGCCTAAAATCAACATGGCTTAGGGAGTAGTGAGACTAGCCTATCAACCATAACCAACATTCCAAAATAGTGCATGTATGCATGAATAGTAAAAATGATATAATATTTGAATGCATGACATAGTATAAAACAATTATGAATAGTGCAACAGTTTCAGAAAACATCTCAAATACATGTTAGTTAAAAATTATATTCAGGCTAGGGTTAAATCAGCAAACCCAACCTATGGTTATCGCTCGAGCAGGTCCTGAGTCAGGCGTACTAGCCACTCGAGCGGGTTGTGAGCTAGGTGCACTCATTGAATACCCTAACTTCGACACTCGATCCTCAAGTGTTATGGCTCGAGAAAGTTCTAAGGCTAGGCGCACTGATCATATGCCCTAACCCTAACACTCGGCCCTCGAGTCTAATCTCAATCACATCATATACTTTGACCCCAATGCTCGGCCTTCGAGCCTATGGTCTCATTGCTTGTGTACATCTACACTTTTCAAAATCATTCGGATATATCTCAATCTAATGAAACAATTTAAATCATGCCATTTCACATAAGTTTTATGCAAGGAACACAAGTCATAGAAAACACCTAAATCAAACTATTCACCTCTAGTCTCATGCACCGATGTCCCGTCGACAATCGACCCAGTCCCGCAATGCTCACTCTCAATTTTAGTTCTTTATAGAATGTGGCTTAATTCTCTACTCGACTATCCCTAATCCGTTTTGACCGACACAAATCTGATTCGTTCGAACCCGATAAATTGGTCAAACTTGGTCAAAATTGGTCAACATGATCAATGTGAGCTACCCTTGGTCAATTTGGGTCCAATTGGGTCAAGTTATGTCAAAATTTGGCCAATTAAGCAAAAATCCTCAAATTTCAACACCTAGCCCAAATTTAAGCATTTGCTCTCTTTGCGTAGTGACTTTGTCGATTTTTCTGCAATGAATCCGTAAGTCGGATTTGCATGAAACGTTTCACATTTCATCTACATTACTTAGACCTTCACCAGAATTTTAGATTTTGATTTTGGACACCATTTGATATGGTTTCTAAGGGTGTTAACAGGGATTGTGAAATCTCATATCTCATGTGACAAATAGTCAAATGGTGCATCAATTGGCCCCCTTATCCAATTCAGTTTGGGGTGAAACTTGATATACACAATCTTGACATGTCCAGTAACCTCTCCACCAAATTTCAGCTCAAAATACCTGTGTTTGGTTAGTTAACTGTTCTCCTACGTTTCTATCATGAACAGATTGTTCAAAACTTCAAATTTCCTATCATTTTCACGTGCCTAAACATCTCTATTGCTTTACTGATTTGAGGCTCTATCTTACATATTTTGTATAGATTAGATTCCAAAATATTGATAGTTCAAGTCTCATCTCAAAATAGTAAGTAACTATGGTTGTAATCATTCCTAAACTCATGCTACAAGTTATCACATATACTAACACTTTAAAATAATTTCTAAGTACTAGAAATCTATATGTAAGTAGGCATCTTGGCATGGACATAAAATTGTGCATATAGAGCCTTAAAGGTTGGGGTTTGTACTTTTTTGTAGCCTCTGGTGTGAGGTTTAAAATGCCTCAAATTTTAGTCCAAACGGATGTCCTTAGCCACTTCAAATGATGCCTCAAAAACGCTTCCAAGGACTGTCTCTTGTTGGAATTGTTGAAACAGTTAACAACCAGTCAACTTCAAGACTCTATAAAACGTGGTTAGGATATCAGTTTTCATTTTCTATCACTTGGAGATCGAAATGCACATGACAAGGAAAAAAAATGAGTGGTTTTACCACAAGAACTGATCTCAGATGGACTAGGAAATAACCCTTCAAAAATCAGATCCACACTGTTTTTCAATAATTTTAGCTTACAACCATGACGACCAACTTACATTCACGATCGTTTTCCTCTCTATTGGTTGTGTGATTTGACAAAGGGCTTAGGGGTTCTTTGAGAGAGATGTGAGAGCTTTGAAATGAGCCTAGTTTTAGATAAAACAGACTTTAGGTGAAGGAGATGTGAGCAGGTGAAGGTCGGGGATTCAAATTGAAAAGCTGCTCCAAAATGGGTTTTTGTTGCATGTATAGGCTCCCTTGCATGGCAAATGGGTTGCCATATGGCACATGAGTTGCCATGCAAGGTGACTTGGTGGCCAACATCACATCCTTGCTCAAAAACTCTGATGGACAACTCAAAACCAGGCATCAAAACCATGGATTTCCATGGTTTTTCGCTGGAATTTTTGGAAAAAAAAGGAGGAAAAAACGAGCTAGAAAAAGGGGCTGGGGGGGGGGGGGGGAAGAGGGGGCCAAGTGCTGGGTCAGGCAGCCGATTGGGCCCAAACCAGCACGAGCCGTTTGACCCATGCCCATTTGCACCCACACGGGCTGTTCGACCCACAAGGGCTTGTGCCTGCGCCTGGGCTTGCCCAGGCCCCCACCTCTTTCTTTTTTTGTGCTTCTATTTTCCATTTTTTTTGTTTTCCTCCTTTTTTATATATACATATATACATGTATATACTCAATTTTTTTCTCATTATTATTATAATTATTTGATTTATATTGCTCTTCAAAATCTTCAATTATATACAATTTTCAATATTTACACATTTATTTTCAAAACTTCAGTATTCTATCCAAAATTTACATTTTTTTCCCCAAAAATTCATTAACTACACTAAAAGTTCAATAATTTTTTCAAAAATCATATTTCTCCAAAAATTCCATTTTCCTTATAATTTTAATATAGTTTTTCTTAAAGTTATTTTTTTCAATTATTCGAATTCTCTTTAACAAATGATTAAAAATTAAGAAAAATTAAGAAAATTCATGTATTTCATTAAAATTTCAGAAAAATACATGTATTGAACCCATAAATTTTTTATGTACCAAATTATGGGTCGTCACAAATAAACTCAAATAAGAGTTGTTACAATACTATTTCTCATTTTTTCCAAATCATGTAACCACTTTCTTATGTATTTTTCTTGTGTTTTCTATAGCTATTTTATCCCACTTTTTTCTTTTCTCTATTCTACCCATGACGAAGTTCTCAAATCTCACAATAAATCTAATCATTGCAAATATGTACATAGAGAAAGAGAAATTCAAAATAGGCTTGTTGGTTATATACAAACTATCATTTTTTTTCTACAAGTGGTCATGAAACCAAGGCACTAATAGTTTTTAGATATTCTACTATTAATACATATATATTTGAAACTATTAAATGTTATATGGCAATTCATGTGTATCTTTAAAGTGTTCACATCCAATATATACAAGTGACTAGTGTAGTGGTTCTCCTTCTCTGCGTGTGTAAGCTTATTCCTATATCTGCCAATATATACAAAATATTTTTGTTAATTTTCTTTTTATAGATACTATTCTTGGGTTTCCTCTTAAAGTGCAATTACGACAAATTAAAAGCAGATATTATATATATAGATAGAATGGATAGATAAAGAGACGTGCACATATATTTATATAGTATACCACAGGATCAAAAGTGTAGTGTGAGAAGTAAACTCCACAAACGTTGGGGTGAAAATTTGCCGACTTGCGCCCAACTGCATTCCTAGAAGATTGCATAGCAGTAGTACCAAGGATAGGAGAAGAAGCTGACACTTGACCAAGCATTCTAAACACCCAAAAGCTAGAATTGATGTGATCCTCGTGGCTTTGGTTTGAACACCCAAGGCAAGGTTATTTATAGTATAAATCATATCATTTTAAAATTATTGTTTTAAGAAGAGAAATGCACGTGCTTTCAATTTATTTTCTTCACAATGCTTTTAAGAATTATTGGATCCCTTTTCATTATACTGTGCTCTACCTAGATATGTTATGGGAAAGGTGTTGAATCATTTTATGTTTGATATGTGACGGCATAGCTGCTGTACACTTGACTGTGCTGTCTATTCTTTCTGGGTCTTTTCACTATCCTTACTTAGTTACTTTGGAATTGTTGTCTATTAAATCACTTCTACAAGAGGTTCAGATTTAATCACCTTCAAGTGCTGCGTCAATGACTACTGTTAACATATCTCCTTCTCTGCCATATCTTCCTACCAAGTATTATTTGTCATATCTTCCAACCAAGAATTATTTGATAGAACACAACAACTACTATCCAACACCACATAATATCAATCATAGAATACCAACTGCCATCCTCCACAATCCAAGGCCAAACGTTATCCGAACTGCAATCCAACACCATGTTGTACCAAACAAGATATAATAACTATGATCCAACACCACACGATATACCTAGAGCCTTTTTTTAATGAGAGGTACAAATTCAATCACTTCCTAGTTTTGTTTCCTCATAATGACTATTTTTAACATATTTCCTCGTACGCCATATCTTCGAACTAAGGGCATTTCCAATGCCCAAACGTATAATAAACACCACCTAATATTTTTTTAAAAAAATAAATAAATAATAAAAAATAGAGGTCTACAGTGCATTAAATGCACTATAAACCTCTTAACAGAGAGAAAAAGTTATATTGAGCGCTTAATATCAATTGAGTGCTCAATACGTTTTTTGGAGAGAAATCTGAGGTGGCACTCAAGAGCGCCACCTCAACGGGCTTTAAACCCCATTAGGAATGCCCTAAGTACAATTCAACAACATGCCGAACACTTGATATGGGCCCTACGAGTTCTTAGTCATGCCGTTTGGCGTGACGAATGCCCCTGCTATGTTTATGGACCTCATGCAGAGAGTGTTTCGGCCATACCTTGATGCCTTTGTGATTATCTTTATTGATGATATTTTGATTTATTCGAGGTCTCAAGAAGAGCATGCTGAGCAGTTGAGGATCGCATTGCAGACCTTGAGGGAGCATAGGTTGTATGCCAAGTTCAGCAAGTGCGAGTTTTGGTTCTTAGAGGTCTAATTTTTGGGTCAAGTGGTTAGAGCTGAGGGTATTTCTGTTGATCCGGCTAAGGTTGAGGCGATTATCAACTGGCCGAGACCTATCACAGTGACTGAGATCTGCAGCTTGGGTTTAACATGCTATTATTGGCGTTTTGTCAAGAACTTTTCGAAGATTGCCGCTCCAATGATGAAGCTAACCAAGAAGGATACTCCATTTATATGGGATGATGGGTGTGAGAATACCTTTCTCGGGCTTAAGCAAAAACTGACATCTCCTCCAGTGCTAGTGTTGCTAGAGCTCGGCCGAGAGCTGACTATATACACTAATGCATCACAGATAGGCCTTGGCTGTGTGCTGATGCAAGATGATAAGGTTGTCGCTTTTGCCTCGCGACAATTGAAAGTTCATGAGAGGAATTACCCCGTACATGACTTAGAGCTAGCAACAGTAGTGTTCACACTGAAGATATGGCGACATTACCTCTATGGAGAGCGTTTCACGCTCTATTTGGATCACAAGAGCCTCAAGTATCTGTTCTCACAAAAGGATCTGAACATGAGACAGAGGCAATGGATGGAGCTATTGAAGGACTATGACTTTACTATCGAATACCACCCGGGGAAGGCTAACGTAGTAGCTGATGCTTTGAGTCGAAAACGGGTTGAGACTACCTGCGTAGCTAGACACATGTTGCATGAGTGGAGGATGATTGACTTTGCCACAATTATGAGTATACGCGAGTCATCCTCTAAGGCTAGAGTCAGTGCACAGATTACAGCTCAGTTAGTTCAGGTTCAGGAGATCACGGAGGGACAACTTCGTGATGCGGCCTATAATATGTTTAGAGGTTGGGCTGAGGACACTTCTCGTGGAGAGTGGTCACGTGATTCACAGGGTGCACTGAGGTTTAGGGGACGACTATAGGTACCAGACGATGCTGCCTTGAGATGTAGTGTATTTGAGGAGCTACACCGCTCGAGATATGTTGTTCATCCGGGTGCCAATAAAATGTATCAAGATGCTAAATGCACATATTGGTGGTCCGGGTTGAAGTGGGACATAGCAGTCTTCATCTAGCAATGTGATACGTGCCAGCAGGTTAAGGCTGAGCACCACAGACCTGGTGAACCCTTACAACCCTTATCTATACTAGAGTGAAAATGGGAACACATAACCATGGACTTTGTCATAGGACTACCCCATACTCAGAGGAGGCATGATGCTGTTTGGGTAGTAGGGGATCATTTGACGAAGTCAGCCCACTTTCTTGCTATGAGTACCAAGGACTCAGTGGAACGGTTGAACCACCTTTACATTAGGGAGATTATGAGGCTACATGGGGTCCCTTTGTCCATTATATTTGATAGAGATGCTAGGTTCACGTCCCGATTTTGGCAGGCATTGCAAACTCAGTTGGGGATAAAGGTAAACCTCAGCACAGCATTCCATCTGTAGACTGATGGCCAATCTGAGCGAGTGATCCAAATTTTGGAGGATATGTTATGCTCTTGTGTTATAGATTTTGGTGGTAGCTGGGAAGATCACTTGGCCTTATACGAGTTTGCTTATAATAATACCTACTAGTCGAGCATCGGGATGGCACCATTTGAGGCGTTATATGGTCGTCCATGTAGATCCCCTGCTTGTTGGGTCGAGACAGGTGACAGAGCAGTCTTGGGCCCCGCCTTCATACAGGAGCAAAATGAGAAGATATTGAGGATTAGACATAATCTGAAGGTTGCTCAGGACCGACATAAAAGTTAGGCTGACAATCGAGGAAGGGTCCTTGAATTTGAGGTCGGTGACCATGTCCTCCTCTGTATTTCGCCTCGGAAGGGGCAGACACGCTTTGGGATTTCAGGGAAGCTCGCACCGAGATATATTGGGCCTTTTGAGATCCTTGAGAGGATAAACCCTGTTTCTTACCGGCTAGCCTTACCGCCACAGTTATCGGGTGTGCATAATGTATTTCATGTTTCTATGTTGAGAAAATATCACCCCGATCCCTCGCATGTTATCAACTAGAGACATATTGAGTTGCGAGAGGATTGTACATTTGATGAGATACCTGTGGCCATCATAGATTGAGTTGTGAAGAAGTTGCACAACAAGGAGATACCAGTGGTACGGGTGCGCTGGCAGTCCCATGGTGCAGAGCAGGTCACATGGGAGAGTGAGGATTTCATGATCCACCAGTACCCTAACTTGATGAGTGTTGCTCCTTGACTTGTATTACCTATATCACTGTGAATTTCGAGGACGAAATTTCTTATAAGGAAGGGAGGTTGTGACGACCCATGATTTGATGTACAAAAATTATTGAGTCTAATGTATGAGTTTTCTGAAATTTTAGTGGAAAAATATGAATTTTTCTCAGTTTTCCCAAATTTTGAATCATTTATTAGAAAAATTAGAATAATGGGAAAAAAAATACAATCTTGAGGAGAAAATACTTGAAATCATAAGAAAAATGTAATTTCTTGAGGAAAATGATTTTTGGGATTGATTGTTGAATTTTCTGAATAATTATGAAACTTTTAGAATGATTAATGGAATTTTTGGATGAAAAATAAAATTTTTGGATGATTATTGAATTTTTGAAAAAAAAATTGATAAATAATGAAAATTGAAGTATATTTGAATTTTTTGATGAGAGGTGATTAAACAATAATTTTATTGATTTTTAGAAAAAAAATGCAAAAATTTTGATATGTGTATGTACACATATCAAAAAAGGGGGATTTGGGCCACCTGGGCAGCCCAGGGGCATGGGCTTGGACTGCCCAGGCCCATGTGGGCCGGGCTACGTACACAGCCCAGCCCGCCACTCCTTCTCCTCCCTCCCTTTCTTCTTCTCTCTTTCTCCTCTTCCCTTCCACCAACTCTACAACAATAGTAGACAACAGACTTTGCACTTGATTTTGGACCACTGATGGACGTCGCCGGCATGCCACCCTTGCACCCCGTGAATCCCAACCAAGCAACCTCCATACCTAGTCATTTCCCAGGCCACGTAGGTGGCCACGTGGCACGTTTTGGTTCGTGCAAAACCCCTCCCAAACATCACAAAATCTGTTTTCCTGATATAGAAATCTATTTAGACGAGCCATCTTCCAACCTTAATATCTCTCTCGTCCAAAGTTCGTTTTGGACATTCTCATAGTCTTTGGAAAGCTCAAACTGCCCTCTTCAACGAGGTCTAAGCAATTGATCATGAACACGGGCCATTTGGAGCAGAAATGGCCATGAACTTTTCTGTTCGTCATTGCAAAAACCCAGAAATGAGTGTTGTTCGAGTTTTGCGAGCTTGATTTCTCAGTCATTCGAAGTCCAATATTAAGGTACTATAGGTCGTTTTAAAGCTTATAATGTCTAATTCAACTTTCATCTTATGAGAAACACCAACTGACCTTTTAAAACATGTCAAAAATGGCGTCAAAGAGGGATTGTTCACGATTGCAGAACCCAAAAAAATCAGATAAATTGTGTTTTGCTCGAGTTTGCGAGGCAGTTTCGTGGGTCATCTGAACTTTGATCTTGATGTATTATGGCTCATTTTAAAGCTTGTTATATCTACTTCATTTTCTATCTTATGAGGAATAGCTAATGAGCACTTGAAGTATGTCAAAAAAGACGTCGAAGTAGGCTGCCAGACACGCTAATCTGATACTTAGAAAATTTTTGGATAATCTGTCATGATACCATAATTTTGTGCTTTCTGTTATAAATTTTTAAAAATACTTATACATGTCCGATTTTCCTAAAATTTGGAGGATGCGTTCATGAAACAACTAGGAATGTTTTGTAAAAATTTGGTCTCAAATAGATAAGTCTAATGGGGTCAAATGAGTGACCTTTTGACTATCTATCATATACAATCTGGGAAACCAAAATTTCCTGATATCACTCTTGGAAAACATACTAAACGTGGTTTAAAATTCATGAAATAAAATTCAGGAGATACCTTAGGAAGTGTGGGTTATAACTGGAAAATATTGCACAAAACCATATACGGATTGACAGCAGAAATATTGTGAAATTTTGCTGCGCAGTTAGAACAAATAAGACTAGATTTGAGCATATATATGATTCCACTCAAAAACCATAGTAAATGAGATCAGAAAATTTGAAACAAAAATTCTGGGGAACATTTGAATGATTTAGATCAAATCTGAAAATTTTCATACAAAACGGTCGGATTTATCATAGGAAATTCAGGAACTTCACTCTATAGAAAGGAAGAAAAATCCAGAATTTGGGGCTCCTGTTATCAAATGAAATCCAAAAATGGAAACATAAAATTCTGGTGAATATTTGAAAGGTCTAAATCAAATGTGAAAAGTTTCGCATAAATCCAACAGTTGGATTGATCGTAAGAAAATCAAAAAATTTGCTGCGTAAATTAAACTACAAGGCTTAGAATTGACTAAGTGTTGAAAATTGGAAATTTTGACCCAATTGACTTCATTTTAACCAAATTGACCAAAATTGACCAACGTTGACTAGGTTGATCGAGTTTGACCTAGTTGACTAAGTTTGACCGGTTGACCAGGTTTGACTTATTCGAATTCGAATTGACTGAAATCGATTAGGAATAGTAGGACTGAATTAAGCGATGTTTCATGAGGAACAGAAATTGGGTCTAACATAACGCAGATTTGAGCATAGATCGGGGGATTGGGCCGAGTGTCATGGGGACATCAGTGCGCGGGACCCGAGGAGTTGTTTAATTCAGTTGTTATCTTAATTGTATTCCTTGCATGAAAAATGATTGAAACTGTCATCGATTGAGTGGTTTCTCGTGTTGAACTATAATGATTGATTTAAAATATATGTAGTTGTACACTGATAGGGAGACCATAGGCTAGAGGTCCGAGCGCAGGGTCAGGGTACACGATGAGATTGGTTTAGGCTCGAGGTCCGAGCGTCCGGGTTAGGACATATGATCAGTGTGCCTAGTCTCAGACCCGCTTGAGCACAACACTGGAGGACCGAGCGTAGGGTTAGGGTGTTCGATGAATGCGCCTAACCCTTGACCCGCTTGAGTGGCCGATACACCTGACTCATGACCCGCTCGAGTGATGACCATAGGGTTGTATTTGATGATTTGGACCCTAGTCTTGATAAAATTTTAAGCTGCATATATTTAAATTGTTTTTCTTCAACTGTTGCACTGATTATAACTATTTTTATAACTTACCATGATTCTTGAAAAATTGTTTTACTATTGCTATTCATGCATACATGCACTGTTTTTGGATGCCAATTAGGTAATATTCTTTACTACTCACTGAGCCACGTTGACTTTTAGGCTCACTACTCTACTAACATTTCAGGTTCCTCAGCAGCTGATAGAGGAAAAGGCGTGGTGATAGCCTAGTCTTAGAGTGGTCCTCCGTTTCTTTTTGTTTCTATCTGAGGTCGGTCACATTTTGTATGTCTGTAATTGTTTAATGGTCAAACTGTACTTTGGGGACATGGTAATTTGTAATATTTTGTTACTTTTGCACCTTATAGTATGAACTTTTAAATTACTCTGATGTCGTTTGCCGTAGAAATTGGAATGTAAGGGCTTAACAGTGATTGGACGAACTAGGGTCGATGAGTGAGTTCGTTGAGTCACTGTGCCGGTCGGGCTGTCTTTCGGCCTAGGGAAGGGGTCTTGACAGTAAAGGATGTACCAAGGTTGAAATCTAACTTATTATCAAGAGAATGAAAAGTTCTCTCCATTTTCTATTCTCTTAAGTTTGTCTTCTAGTAGTTTCTTGATCTTCTAGTAGTTTTTCTTTTATTTCATAACATGTTATCAACACGATCATGCTCTTGATGAAAATATCTTGAAGATCAAAGAAACAAGAGCTTCAAAAGTGAAATTTTGAAGGTATATTTTTAATTTGTGAGATTGATTTTTATATTATTATTTGAATGATGCATATATTTTGTCTATATATATATATATATGATTTAGTATAAATTATATATAATATCATTGACCAAGAAAGTATGCTCTATAGTTGCGTCTTATAAAATCTTCTATATCGAAAATTAAAAGTTAAAATGTGACAAAGGAATATTGATTTGATATATAATCAATTACTTATGTTATTTTCTTGATTTTTATAATAGAAATAATACTACAAGTTTGAGTTGATGGTAAGTAAGCTTTGTCCCGAGTAAAGTTAAACATTGAAAAGGAGATGAGTTCACTACAAAGAAAATAGCTTTTTATAACATTAAATAATAGCATATTTTTTGCAATGCTATTATTGATATACCCAAAATGCTATAAAAAGATTTAAACATAGCATTCATAGTATCTTATTTTTTTATAACATTTTTTAGAATAATCATAGCATTTTAAAAAGTGATTATAAAAAACATATATCATAGCTCTATGAAATTGTTATCAAAACCCCAAATATTAGCGCGGGAAATGCAGTTTCTTCGTCTATTCTCACGACTCTCCTTCTTCTTCCTTGTGAAGCATATTCACTTTCCAAATACTACGCGTGGGTTTGATTCTCATCCATCTTCTTCGTTATTCTTCTTTCCCCTTATAGCAGCACACGCAGTCCTTCTTCTTTGTTCTTCTTCAAGAACGAATCGGTGCAAACGCACAGACGGTGAACTTGGTTGTCTTTGCGCAAACTTCCTTCTTCTTCTTCGTTCTTCTTCTTTCCACTGTTTTGCCCAGTCGACGGTCGCGCGACTCTCCTTCTTCGTTCTTCTTTCTCTATATCAGCATTGGCGCAGTCGCAACTGCAGATGCTCTGATTTTTGTGGACTCGCCAACTCTTCTTTCTTCTTCGTCAGTCGGTCGTTCTGTTAATCGGTGCATCCTGAAGGTGAAATTGCTGCAAATCGAAACGAAGGCATCTAGTTTCATTCTTTGGGGCAGTCATTTTGAAGGTGCATCCGGAGGTGAGATTTTTGTTTGAAGGTGCATGTTTACTGATTTGATTCAAGAGTTCAAAGTTTCTTTCTTTCTGATGAAAACAAAGTTTCACTTTGAAACAAAATTGAAAACTTTGTTCTAATGAAAACAAAGTTTCTTTCTTTTTCTTTTTCTTTCTACTTCGACTTCCTATCAAAGTTGACATCTAAATTTGATTGACCCTCTTTCTTGTTACCTGCTAGAAATGCCTTAAAAACAAAATAAGATGAAGGAATGGAGTGAGAAAAGAGAATACCAACCTGTACTACCTCTACAAACATTGTTAACAAATAGTAGTTAGTCTACTTTTAGTACTTGGAGATGTATCAAGTTGATACCTCATATGAAAATTGATAAAGATAAAATGATATGAAAAAACTTATCTGAAAAAACAATAAGACTAAACTTGTAGATATATTACCATATCAGATGGAATAAAGGGAAATGAATAGGAGTGGCAATTTGCATTGTACTGTATTATAATATATTGTGTTATACTCATATTATCATCTTGTACTTGGTAACTCAAAACTGACTTATTTAAATAAATATTTAATAAATGAATTAAATAGATTAAAGTATTGTTAGTCTACTTTACCATATCAGATTATCATCCTGTTAGTCTACTTTACCATATTAGATGTACTTGTTCATGCCAGACCATGACTCTATGGGCCCTAGAGAGATTTTTTTTTTTGACTTGAATTATGATTAAAAATATGATCCAAAAGCGGCCCTATTAGATTCCATTATTTTTAGATGATGTGTAACACTGATTATACAAAGATGCTTTGAAATTGAAAACAGAAGATGCCTTAGTCAGAGTTTGTCTTGTAATGTATAGAAATGAAATCTATGAACCAAATTCTCAGGAGCTACCTAAGTGTTAATATGAAAAGAAATCTAACTCAACTCAACAAAACATCTTTATAACCACATGAAATCTACTATATGAAAACAAATATATATATACCTTCAGATTAAAGTATTGTTAGTCTACTTTACCATATCAGATTATCATCCTGTTAGTCTACTTTACCATATCAGATGTACTTGTTCATGCCAGACCATTTTTGTGGCTTCTACTTTATTCTAGATCACTTTCAATTTCTGATGGTTGGATGATCTGTTTTCAATTTCTGATGGTTGTATGATCTGTTTTGATATATATATGAGATGAAAGTCAAGAGATTGTGAGCTTATGCAGCTTTATGCATTTTAGGACCTCCTTTACTTTCTGCAATTTTATATCTATACATCTCACAATCAGCTACTGTTTCATTCAAGTTAAGAGATTGTGAGCTTATGCAATTACTTTACCCCTGTCTTCCTCTTTCAACCTAAATGTAGCGTCTGAGCAGCTGGAGTAGGCTGAAGGATATCTGCTAGCTGATTAGTTCAGGATCAGGTGAAGGATAAGTCAATGGAACATGGGATAGGTTACTTCAGGAAAAATGCTTAATAATATGAGGAAAGAAACTCAAAAGTGAACAATTACTCTATGGCAGTCTACTGATCTCTTATTGCTAGTTAACTTTTAATATATGGTATAGATGCTTGCATGTGAATGTACTCACTAGAGAATGAGAGCAGAGTCCATTTGTGCATAGGGTCTTACTAATTTCCATTACAACGTATATGCTTGACTAACAGTTGATTCCTTGTTATTGATTACAGCTAATTCTTGCCACATTCTCTTCGATGCTTCACAAGAATTTCTTTTTTACAGAACCAAGTTAAAGATATGCAGGTATTCTTTTGAGACCAATGTAATGTAAATTTTACTTTTTCATATTTTTCCTCTATTTTGATAATCCATAACTTGAGCCACAAAACTAAGTATAAAGTATGAAAAATATATGACTGGTATAATTATGGAGACTTGTATTCATCCGGAAATATTAAATGATATTGGTTTTTATTTAAAATTTAATATTTTTTTTGGGATAAGAAATTGTTTGCTTAAATTATAATTATAGGATTTTGGTTTACTCTAAAGCTGTTTCATCATGTTGTTATAGTTTAGGCACTTGCTAAAGCATACCTGCAGATGTTGTGTTTGCTTAGGTGTGATCTAGGTGTAAACCTTATAAAAAGATGTGTTATAATATTTTGTGTATTATTTGAAGAATGTTACAGTATGCAAACCTATATAATTTGAAGAATGTTATGGTATAACATGAAGTTGTTGTTGAACGTATAGATGTGGCTTTGGGACCAAAGTTCTATACTTCTATGCTCAATTACAGATTGATGTAGATATATTACCATATCAGATGGAATAAAGGGAAATGAATAGGAGTGACAATTTGCATTGTACTGTATTATAATATATTGTGTTATATTTATATTATCATCCTGTACTTGGTAACTCAAAACTGACTTATTTAAATAAATATTTAATAAATGAATTAAACAGATTAAAGTATTGTTATTCTACTTTACCATATCAGATTATCATCCTGTTAGTCTACTTTACCATATCAGATGTACTTGTTCATGCCAGACCATGACTCTATGGGCCCTAAAGAGTTTTTTTTTTTTTTTCTGACTTGAATTATGATTAAAAATATGATCCAAGAGGGGCCCTATTAGATTCCATTATTTTTAGATGATATGTAACACTGATTATACAGAGATGCTTTGAAATTGAAAGCAGAGTCAGAGTTTGTCTTGTAATGTATAGAAATGAGATCTATGAACCAAATTCTCAGGAGCTACCTAAGTGTTAATATGAAAAGAAATCTAACTCAACTCAACAAAGCATCTTCATAACCACATGAGATCTGCTATATGAAAACAAATATATATATATATATATACCTACAGATTAAAGTACTGTTAGTCTACTTTACCATATCAGATTATCATCCTGTTAGTCTACTTTACCATATCAGATGTACTTGTTCATGCCAGACCATTTTTGTGGCTTCTACTTTATTCTAGATCACTTTCAATTTCTGATGGTTGGATGATCTGTTTTCAATTTCTGATGGTTGTATGATCTGTTTTGATATATGTATGAGATGAAAGTCAAGAGATTGTGAGCTTATGCAGCTTTATGCATTCTAGGACCTCCTTTACTTTCTGCAATTTTATATCTATACATCAAACAATCAGCTACTGCTTCATTCAAGTTAAGAGATTGTGAGCTTATGCAATTACAAATTGATGTATGTGTATTTGTGGGGATTTTACCTTTAGTCCATTGCGCAGAATACAAAACAAAAACTGTACATAAACACACCCTAGAAGTATGAACCTGCAAGCCTGCCTATTATGCAAAGCCCTCCCTAGGTTGTTTGCTTCAGTATACTAATGTGGATCCTGTAACATGATAGAAAACACCAGAGATATTCCTCTGTTTTTTTCTTTTTCTGATACATTAAATTAGTACAGCTTCTAAAATGAATTCCTCTGTTTTTCTGATATATTCCTCTGTTTTTCTAAAATTAGTACAACTTCTTTTTCTGATATATTCCTCTGTTTTTTTATTTTTCTAAAACATGATAGGAAAATACTAGTTGAGTAGATGCAATCCAAAATGATTCCTCTACACATATATTATAAACTTGATATGAGAGCTGCTAAAAAGAACTCCATACACTACTACCCTTTCAAGTCGGCAAAACAACATTCTTTTAAAATTTCCTCCTTTCGTTTAAAGGCACAAAAAAATTGTAAATTAGCAATTCAAGCTAGTTCTACATCACGAGAGTTTTGTTTTGTTGGTTTTCTTTTCTTTTCTTTTCTTTTGTTGGTTAACAATATCCCATTGTTGGTTAACAATGGGATGTTGTCCTAGAGAACAATGGACAAGTAATAATTGTATACATCTCCTCGAAACAAATCAAGCAAAACCTCCTTCAAGTGTTTTAGCTCTTCTACATTTTCAAAATCTTCACCAATGAAAGCAAAGAATGGTTTTGACCCCACTCTGGGTGATAGTTTCTTGTCAGAAGATATTGATTCCATGCTTCTAAAATTTTCAACCCCAACCTCTACAAGATCGTAAATGTGGTGATCATAAGTTTGCCCTAGGATGAGATTATTGGGCCTTTTCTTTGAGTGGGAACCAAACTAAAAAGAACAAAACATTCCGATACATTTAAATACCAGTAGTAGAAAGTTTCAGAAAATGCAATGATCTCTTCACCATGCTCAACTTATAGATATGTATATGACTAGAAACAAAAATGTGAACAAGTAGAACAACAAAAAGTCCAGCAATTCAACTCTTCTTTCTTTTTTTTTAAAGTATAATTGAACCCAAACACCTGGTGTTTTCTGAGAACTTGGAAATATCAACCAAAAAGTCTTTGCTATCAGGGCACTTAAACGCTTTGGTTATGATGGATGGGTTTAGTTCAGAATGCAGCAGTTGGTGCAAATTTGGTTGGACTATATATTTAGACCAATCAGCTACTTCTTCTCCCAATTTAATGCTGCTGAAAGCTTTCCTCATTTCCATCTTGAATTGGCTCGCAGCTATTAAAACATGATAGTCAATAAGTTATAAAATAAAGGTGTGAAAAGGTAATGAAAAATGATAGTGTTGATTTGGAAATGCAGAGACTTTGTTTTACTTTTCTAGGTGGGATCAATTAAAGGCAGGGTTGGTGTTCACCATCTGGATGATACTCAACAAAGCAAAAAATTTACTTTCAAATGCCATAGAGAGGGAAATGAGATATATTCTGTCAACTCATTAAATTTCCATCCTATAAGTTCAATAATTTGTTATCATTGTTTTAAATAGTAGTGGTGTGTGACGACCCACATTTTTAACATCGGAACGACGGGTCCGACATACATGTACTCAATGTATTTTCTGGAATTATAATGAGAAAATACAAGATTATTCCCTATTTTTCTCAATTTCGGATTTATTATTAAAGGAAATGAAAATAACTTGAGAAAATGAAATTTTAAGGAGAAAACACA
>JAJIYU010001163.1:0-38557 GCA_030144865.1 Tinospora cordifolia | reverse complement strand
AAGATTTCTCCAAATTGGCAGAACCTATGACTACATTAACCCGGAAAGGAGTTAAGTTCAATTGGAATGAGAAGTGTGAACAATCATTCCAAGAACTGAAGAAGAGATTGACTACAGCCCCTATCCTAGTCACTCCAACACATGGTGTTAACTATGCATTAATTCTTTTGATCTAAAAATAGCTCAAATTTTTCTCTATAAAGGTAGTGTCTCCAAATCTTCATGGCAAACACAATGGCAGCTATGTCTAGGTCGTGAGTAGGGTAATTTCTCTCATGGACCTTCAGTTGTCTCGAAGCATAAGCGACTACTTGTCTTTCCTGCATCAACATAGCTCCAAGCCCACTCAGTGAAGCATCAATATAGAGTATGTAAGTAACATCAGGAGTTGGGGTGACTAGAACAGGAGCTGTAGTCAATCTCGTCTTCAGTTCTTGGAATGTTGTTCACGTTTCTCATTCCACTAGAACTTAACTCCTTTTCTGGTCAACTTAGTCATAGGTTCTGCCATCTTGGAAAAGTCCTTAATGAACCTTCTGTAGTAGCCTGCCAAGCCCAAGAAATTCTAATTTCTGTTACTATCTTGGGTTGCTTCCATTTCATAATGGCTTCCACTTTCTTTGGATCTACAGAAATGCCTTTTGCTGATACAATGTGGCCAAGGAACTTGACAGGTTGCATCCAAAACTTGCACTTATTGAATTTAGCATATAGCTTGATCCTTCTGAGAGTTTCCAGCATGATCCTCAAGTGTTCTAGGTGTTCAGTTTTTTACTAAGAGTAGATTACGATATCATCCATGAACACTACTACAAATTGGTCAAGGTACTGTCTGAACACTCGATTCATCAAATCCATGAATGCTGACGGGGCATTGGTCAAACCAAATGGCATAACAGTGAACTCAAAGTGTCCATATATTGTCCTGAAGGCAGTTTTGTATATGTCAGACTCTCGAATCCTCAACTGATAATAACCCAACCTAAGATCAATTTTAGAGAAATGAGTGTCTCCTCGTAATTGATCAAATAGGTCATCAATCCTTGGTAAAGGATATTAATTCTTTATTGCCGACACACGGTCACAAGGAACCATCCTTCTTCTTCACGAACAACACTGGAGCTCCTCAAGGTAATTCACTCAGCCTGATGAAACCTTTCTCCCTGAGCTCGTCCAGTTGAGTTTTCAGTTCAATTAGTTCTGTTGGCGCCATTCTATAAGGAGGTATGGCTATAGGGTTGGTTCCAGGGTGAAGTTTGATCTTGAAGTCTAACTCTCTAGCAGGCGGTAGTCCGCGTAAGTCATCTGGGAACACATCCTTGACTCCCTAACCATTGCTAAGTCATGTATCTTCTTTGGATCCATAAGTTCTTCTTCCGAGAGTTCCTCAAACTCATCCATTTGCTTCAAACAATTCAGCAAGGCTAGGGTTGGACTTCTTGGTAGTCTTTACATATCCCCATAGATTTTAAAGATCTACCCAGAAGGTAATGTTATAGTTACCCATTTCTTAGGACAATCTATCTGGGCCTGGTACTGATCTAACCAATCCATCCCCAAGATTACATCATAGCCATAGAAAGGTAGGGTATATAGGTCAACTGTTAAGAGTTTATCCCCAAACCTTAGGTCACAACTACACATTCTTTTTGACGTCACTGTGGTTCCCATTGGTGTGGACACATTCAAAGTTATAGGTAGTGTTTCTGTCACAAGTTGTAACCTATCAGCTAGTTCTTCAGAAACAAAGGATTTAGAGGTACCCGAGTCAAACAATAGTTTCACAGCAACATTGAATAATAGGAACATACCTTCCACTTCAGGGACCTGGTCTTCTTGGGCCTCAACTGATGCTGTCCCTGACCACGGCCTTGGTTCTGACCATGGCCTTGGTTTTGCCCCTGATTAGCATTCTGATTCTGTTTGGCTTGAGGGCGCCCATTCTAACCTCCTCCCTGGGTGTTTTGTTGTTACTGTTGTTGTTTGGGAACCTGAACTGATGCTGTTGGGTAGTTTTTAGCAAGATGCCCCCTTTGTCTACATATAAAGCACAATCCCAGCCTCTTAGCCTACTCCCTTGCCTCATCCTTGTTCTATCCCTATTTCTGTGGTGTGTTCCCACCATTCTTACTTTTCTTTTGAGGCCCTTGGTTATTTTCATTCCCGGGCCTCTTGTTCTTTCCCCTCAACCTTTGCTCCAAGTTGAGCTCTTGTTCCAGAATCAGGGCCCGTTCAACAACTTCTTTATAGGTTCAAAGGCCCAATGTCATGATAACTTTTTGGATCTCGATCTTGAGACCCTTGCAAATATGTTGGCTTTCATCTTTTCTTCTCGAATCAATTCTTGAGATAATTTGGTCAGCTCAGTAAATTTCCTCTCGTATTCAGTTACTGTGAGATCCCTCTGATTGAGTCTCAGAAGTCTTCTTGCAACTTTCTGAGAGTTGCCTCTTGAAAGAATTTGTCATAAAATTTTTCTCTGAACTCTTCCCAAGTCATGGTCACAACGTCAGTGTTGGGATCCATCTACATCATTCTCCACCATCCACGGGCTGGTCATTTGAAATGGTGTGTGGCTAGTGTTACTCATCGTGAACCTGTCACCTTCAGCACATTCAATAACTCATCCATCTCCTGGTACCAGTGATCAGTAGAGATGCAGTCGGTAGTTCCATCAAATGAAGGAGGGTGGAGCTTTTGCAAATCTAGCAGCAGTTTCTTTTGTCTTTCATCTTCCAGGTCCCCTGGATTCCTTTGAAGTTCCTGAGGTACTGGTGTTGGGACTTGGACTGGAATAGGCTCAGGTGCTTGAGGCTGCGGAGCTATCTAAGGGATTATCTGTGGAAGTGTCCTTCTCAGTTGATCTAGTACCCTCTATGACATTTCACTCATCATGGTTTCCATTCGCGCCTCCATTCGTGCCTCCATCCCAATAGGCAGTTCCTGCTCTTGTTGTTCAGTCTCCTTAGAGGTGGTGGATCGAGTTACGTACCTTCTAGCTCCAGCCATTTTTTTTGTAAAATTGAGCAAAGTGTCAGTATATGTCAAATATTTGTACTATCATGACTCTAAATTCAGTTTCTAGGTTCTTGATCTGTTCAGTGGCCTAAAGTCTTTCTTCTAGGTTCTTTTCATGCATAGGTACAAGATTTGGGTTTCAAAGCGCATATACAATAAAGCATGCATATCACACAATCATACAATCAAGCTAGCACAGCAAGGTTCCAAGCTTCCACCTAAGCTTTTAGGTTCAAGTGTCCCATACCACTCAACCCCTTCCACTTAGGCTTTCACTCAGAACAAAACCGCACCCAAACAATTTTGCAAATGTCTCGATAACAAAGGTTCTCGAGCCCACTATACTCAACCGTCCCATACCAGCGAGCATAGAGAAACCCGTTCTGCCAAAGTTACCGATCATTCACCACACATGGTCCATCATTCTCTGAGTCCAGGCTTCCTCCATACCCTCGAATTCCTATGCATCCCTTACTACATAGAAACTGAAAGATGTAGAAGCTTCCCGGTCTCGTGTCCTGATCAAACAATTTTCTATTTTCACACAAGTTTTCGTTTCTAGCCTATGCGCTAGAGTTTTATGCTTTTGATCCACTGTGCCACCCATAGCTACACTCGTTTGTACCTAAGGTCTTTCCTCTGGACCTAGGGTTCAGTTCTGGTTGACTTACAACCTCTATCTTAGTCAAGATACTACCTTTGACATCTTTTTTTTATTTCTAATCAATTTCTTGCCCTAATTTTTCACCTTCTAATTTTCTTTTATCAAAAATAAGAGCGTTCTTCAACTCCAACTATTCATATAAGCTGGTGGGACAACCTCCAGATCAGGCGGTGAGACCGAAGTCTACTTAGCAACCACGCTTTCTAGGGCGAGATAACCCACCCCCTTTTCAATGTTTAGCTTTACTCCGGACAAGGCTTATCCACTATCAACTCAACTTGTAGTCTTTGTATCCAAACAAAACATTTCAAAATATATACTTCATTTTTGAAAACACTTTCTAAAACATTCATCAATTTCAAAAATAGAAGGTAGAGCATTTTAAATTAAATTCAATTCAGGGCGAAACCCTAATTTGGGTTTCTGATTCTTGACAAGCAACTAATGTTTGACTTTCTATCTCTAGCCTAATCAACACATGTTTAGGCTTAACTTTCTTTTTCTAGCCCAAGACACCTAAAGCCTAGGCTCCGATACCACCTTTGGTATCAGAGAAAACTTTATGTTCTTAGCACAACAACTAATGCCTAGGCTTTGATACCACCTTTGTAACACCCCAACCCCCGCATTATTTGATTTGAGAGTTGGACTTAACCACTATTCCTTTTGACGGTGGACTTAACCAATTGGCGGGTTGGGTCATGTTACTTTACAAGCGACACACACTTGTTCTTTTCTTCTTTTTTTTTCAATACCTCATTCCTTCAAATAAATTCAATAGTACAAATTCACATAAAAAAATCAAGGCAATTAAAGATAAAGAAAAATGCAACTTCTTTATTAATAAAAGAAAGTACCTAATTTTGTAATGTAAACTAGTACATTGTTTATCAAAGAGACTCATAATCTCAAAATAAAAATATTAACTTTCAGCGGAAGTCTTAAATCAAAATTGGGCAACATGCCCTTACATTAACAGGAAACTTTCAAGAGAATGAAAACTTGCTAAAACAAAAACTATCTAATTTCTATAGCCTTCATAATTTAATTTCTTGAAAAATAAGAGAGGAAGAGGTGAGCACATAGCTCAGTGGATCTTTATCAAACAACCATTTTTCAACTCAAAACAATAGCACATTTATAATTCAAACACTTGCATACATTAGGCGTTTCAAACAATCAATTATTTAAAGTTATAATTTAGACAAAAATAGTTTCTCAACCCTTGATGTTCTTCACTAAGTGCCTCCTTAAAGTGAAATATGGCATCACGCAGCCAATTCCATTGGACTTTTGGACTTCAAGGGAGCTTAACAACCAACCAAGCACTTAGGTTAAAAATTAAAAAAAAAAAAAAAACTATATGGGCATACCATATGAAAAGAACATCCATAACAACCACATGTGTGCTATGATGGTACGTGGTTATTATCACCATCATCTTTGTTAAATTACATATTCTAGAATCATAAAATAAATTTCAGAACATGAGACTAAAATAAATAAATTCAGCATATAATCAAACTGAAAATTCAATCATGGAACACTCAAAATCATGCATCATACATTGAAATAAAACCTAAACACAATGTTAGGCATGACATGATTAATATGCATGCATAAATTCAAATATGAATCAAATCTAAACTAAAAATTATTTTAAAATGCTAGAACTGAAAATCTTTTGATTTTAAAACCATACACACAATGAACATGCTAGAACTTTGAATAAGAAAAATGGGTGTTTAAGAAATCACTTCCACCTTGTGACGTTTTCTTCCGGAATTTCGACAGCAATTCTCCCACGTACTAGTACCCACGAAGATCACCCAACTCAATTTTCGAATTCGAGAGCTTTTCACACACACAAGAAAGGAAGATGGGAGGTGCCAAGAAGAAGGCATTAAGAAAACAAGAGGAGCATTCAACTCTTATTATTTGGAATGAATGAAATTGGAGGCCTAGGGGGTTTATATAGATTTTTCAAGGGAAGAAAATAGAAAGTTTTGTGTTCTTCTATGAATAAAACTCCCTAATTCTACCAAATTTCGTAGTTTCTAATTTTTGGAGCAAAAAGAGTAATTTTCAATTTTTTTTTGGATTTTAGAAATATTTTCGGAATTTAAAAACGATGTTTCAGATTTTTTTTGATATTTTTTCTCATTTTTTATTAATTTTAACATATTTTCGGAGCCTCGGATCGAGACCGTTAGATCATCCTCGAATCATGCATTCGTATCTCAGATCGATAGAGATGCGTGAATCTGAACCGTCCGATTTACATCGATCACAGCGTTCGGTTCGATATAGATCTAATTTGTCTATCTAGGCCATCGGATACGCCTCAATCACAACACTAGATCGCGAACTCATTTTGGCACGTGCAATGTTGGCCGTTGGATTCGGCGGATGAGATCTTAGCCGTCGAATCTTTCTCGAGCGTCTCATTGTTCGCGATCAACGAACTACGTCTGCACCGTCTGATTTCCTCGAGCTCAACATGGCGGATCGTGAAATCGATCAACGAAATGCATCCAGTCGTCCGATTTCCTCGATCGTAGTGTTCGTTCGCGATTATCTCTGAGTGCCTCGATCTGGATTGTTGGATGATCCTCGATCACAATGTGCAGTCCAATTTTGCGATCAACGAAACTCTTTCTGGCCATTTGATATTCCTCGAGTTAGGGATGCAAATTTCTGGTCGTTCGATCTAGCTGATTTGGTGCTCTAGTGCGTACGTGTGGACTTGATCTTGGCCGTAGGATGTTAATCCAGATTATAGATCTACGGTTCACAACATTTTGAGTTTGTTTTTGATTTTTCAACCCTATTTCTTGCTTTTTTTTTTCACATCTCAACCCCAATTGACTTTCTAATCCTGATTTCATAAAAAATTGCACATATCCTTGTGTTTTTTTACCATGATATCCCATTTTATGCATTATAATCATAATTTTTTCTTCCAAAAATTCACTAAATTGATTTTTATTCCTCACTTGGGTAACTAGGACATGTCAAATTTTTCATTCATCAATTTTGTATAATTTTCTAAGTAAAAATTCAAATTTCCTATCAAATTTTCGAGATTTTACATTGCAATACCGTGATACACTACTACAGTAGTCACGAGGTTTCCCAGAAAATTGCACATTCATGTGAGTTCTTCTTCACTTCATTTCCTCTTATTCATGGTACTTTGATACACTAATACTAGACTTAAACCATGTATCATAATCGAATGGAAAATGCAGTATACCTTACTGTATTTGCTTCCTCTTTGTTTGCTTCAAAGAAATGTTTCCAACAATTCTAATGATCTATTATACCAAGAGAAATGTGCATACACTTGGGACACAAAATCGTGATTAGAAACAAGTATTATGTGTGGAAATCGGTGTTTACCTTGTCTTCCACCATTTTCGAAGTTGAAATGATGAAACTCTTCACTAATATGCAATCCTTCTTCCCTCCTAGTTTGTGAGGTTGTTGGGAATGATTGGAAATGGTTATAACTTGTATGGGGAGAAAAGAGGTATATTAGTGGCGGTTGGTAAGGTTTGGCGAAAGCATGCGCAACTGTGAAAACGAGTAACTGATAATTAGGGTTTCTGCACAAAGATGGTAACTTATATTTCGAGGCATTACTGCAGTAACACAATTGATTACCGCGAGAATCATAACTATTGTGTGAGTCATATTTATGGGATTTTAATGCATTACCACGATAATCTATAGCATCACCGCAATAACCAAAACAATACATTCTCTCTGTTTCAATAACACTCCACGCATTATCGCAGTAATGATATTCATTACCACAATAGTCCAAATAAAAACAACATATTCATGATATAATAATTATTTTTGAGTTTTTTTGAGATTTTATATTATATTTAAGTATTATTTTGAATTTATTAAATCTTGTATTATTGGGTTATGAAAAATTTGTTTATTCATTTATTATTATTATGTTTATGTTAATTAAATTCAAAAATTTTGAGAATGATTTTTAGACTTTCAGGTATTACAATGACACCTATAAAAATGGAGAGTGACTTATACCCAATCATTAAAATTCAAGTAGCTAAAGTCTTGATGGCATCTAGTCAGAGACACACACTGAGATAATGAAAAGTTGAGAATAACGCCAAAAGGGGCAACATTAAGTATAAAACTAGAAGCATGCTATTCAAGTTGTTCCATTTTTATGAATCATGAATTATCTCAAAAAAGTATATTATTAGAGCAAGTTAATTGGATATTAGACTTAATGAGCAGCTATCAACTGGATAACAAACTCATTAAGGTTAATGTACTCAATCAAAATCTTTACAATTCCAAACCTCTTTTTAAGTAATAATTAATCAACAAGGAAAACTATTACTCTTATGATCTTGGAAATCATCATACAAATAGTCTCAAAACGCAAATCAATTTGCCATGATTGTCTTTACAATATGTAAATACATATCATAGTAATATTAACATTGTTAATCCCTCAAAAAAGTGGCAATAAATCATACTTTAAATTCAATATTATCTTTTAAGATTGTCATCCAAGAGAGACGAATCGAATCAAAATAAAGCCTCGAAGAGAGATTGTCATCCAAGAGAGAGGAATCGAATCAAAATAAAGCCCCGAAGAGAAACGTTAGGCCAACTTATAAGTATGTGAATCATGTTACGATATTGTTTTAAACCACTAAAAGTATAAGTTTATTATTATCTTGACTTTTTCTTAGTTTTCTATTCTAAGAAAATGAAAAATAAATCACTAATGGCCCATGTACTATTGTTATTATTATTATATTATTTTTAGTATGACATAATTTGTTTTGTCCATGAAAAAAATAAGATTTTGGAGAAATTTTCGTTCTTTATTAGATGCAACTCTTTTATCTCAAGCAACTTGTAGCAACTGCGTAAAATAAAAGATATTAAGGATGATGGCGATAGTCATCTCTTTTTTTTTTTTTTTTTGGCAGAGCAGCCTGCGTAATATCTCTGGAAATGATATTTAAAGAAATTTCATTACAACTACAAGTTCACACAAATTTAAGATAATTCAAAGTAGTATGACATCATTAATAATATATTATTGGTGAGTCTAAGCCACTTTCAAACTCTAATCTTCAAATATAGTAGGATGAGAGTAGAGTTGAATATTTAAATTGGGCTGGGTTGATTGATTTTGTCAACTTTAGACCGTGATCATGACCTACTCCAAAGTAGTGTGATATAAGATTTTCAAACCTAACCTAATCAAAACACCTAGTTAACCCAACTTAACCAGTCTGGCCTAGTTCATTTGGCTTACGTCCTTGATACATGTACACCTATATATATATATATATATATATATATATATATATATATATAAAGAAAGACAATTTGAAGGCAGCAGAACACCAGACAATAGTGACTATTATTCTTTGATTAGTTTGGGGATACAGATTATGTACTCCCAAAATGAGACATCCTTTCTACCACACCTCAGATATAAAATGAAGCATTTTAAGCTTGCATAATTCCTACCATCCACTCTTGCAACTTTACGAGGATATTCATTTTAGTAGATTTTTTTTCCTTTGATGTTTCATTCTAATGTATATATTTTATATCAAAAATTGGTATAGAAATAAATTTCATTGTTTACGAAGTAATTAGTTGAATATATATATATATATGTATATGTATATGTATATTTTAGTATATTTTAGTGTATATATATGTTTGTGTTTACTTGTATGTTTTGGTTTAATCAAATTTTCTTATCAAAAAACATATTTAAGATATACATTTTGAATTGAACTACAAGTCAATCAAGATGTATTATAGCCACATCTTTAAGCCATTTAACTTACGTGGCGCTGTCGAATGATATATATATATATATCTGCCTATCTAAAAGTTTAACTAAGTAATCATAATTAATTTTAGCAAAAAATCTTGCTCTTGGATGGTTCTTCTCCTCCCATCCACTAGTCATACATGCCTTGCCCACTTTCTTTACACAACCATTAATTACCAAACTATCTCTTTTTGTCCTTAATTAATTTTATCATTTTAACCCCACTTTCTTTCCGCTCTTCCCTTTCATTTCCCAACTACTTTCTTAATTAATTGATGGTCTTCTCCAACCAAGCTTCCTTCTCAGGAAAAAATATGACTAATATCAAAGATCTTAAGGGTATGTTTACCAGGAAAATGTTTTTTAAAGAAAATCTTTTTCTTAAAAAAAAAATTATGTTCAAAAATTGTTTTTAAAATTTTCTTTATGATTGTTTCATTTGATATGTGAAAATTTAACAAAAATTAGTTATACATGGTTATTTACTTTAGTACACAAAAATATTTCTCATGAGAAAATCTTATTTTTTTTATCCCCAATATAAAAAATTTGTGGTCCAAAAAAAATATTTGGACCTAATAAGATTTTTTAAAATTTTTTCTTACTATTTTTACTAACCAAATATAAGAAAATATTTTTTTACGAAAATTAAGATTTTCTCAAAAACATTTTTTTTATTTTTTTACCAGCCAAACATTCCTAGTGGTTCTAAAGAAGAAGTGGGTGAGATGAGTTTCATTGGTGGGTAGAACGATAACCATAAAGTGTCATGGTTCATAAGTTTTTTATTCATAAGCTACGAGACGAGGTAACAACTTGTGTTATCATATCATAATATATCATATAATGTTTACATTTACAAACTTTAAACTTGTCTCTTTTAAGTAATGTGTATTAAACAAGTGAACTTGTTTACAAGCTTTAAAGGTTAAACATGTTCAATATAACCCATTTAACAAATACACATTCTAAGTTAACTTATAAATCAAAAAAAAAATTGCAATTATACAACTATATAGTAAAAGATAAATGAAATATTGTAAAGTTATAGTTTCAACACATTATACAAAATATCAAAAAAAACAAAAAATATCTTGACACATAGCATAGATCTCAATGTAAAACATAACAAGTTAAAAAATTGTCGACTTTGAGTTGTTATATCTAATCAGGCCTTGTCATATATTTGTTAGTTTCAAGGACTGCTCCCAGGCCAGAATATGTTTGGCATTTAGAAAATCAAATTTGATTTCTTTCTTCAAAAAGAATTAATTTAAACATGCGTCACAAAAAGTAGAATTTCCTTGATTATAATTTAGTAATTTAATAAGAAACAGACTCAAATTAATTAACAAGTGCAAAATTTATGGTAGAATTGCAATGTAACTGTAATAGTACACGATATTGAGCACGAAGTCACCAATTATCAGCTTAATTCAAGGTAAAAAAAAAAAAAAAAAAGTTTTCTTTTTAGCAGTAATTCTAGGTAAAATAGAATCACAAACTAAATTGTTTATTTGAAAATACCAAAAACGTATTTAGTCACTTAGAGCTTAACATAGCATTTAAAAAATGATAAATTTTTTCGAATGGCTAAAACATTTTTTTTAAACATACACAAGAATTGAGTTTTAGCTATTACATAAATGAAGCTCACTATTTATCTTATTTGTAGCTTATTCTTTTTTTTTTTTTTTTGGTTATTCTTTATTATTTTGCATTGAGATAAATGGACGAATTCATTATTTTGCATTGGTAACAAGCATACATGCACATGTTACATGAATGAAAATAATAAGTTAAAACTTAAAAACCATCTCCACCTTATGAGCTTAATTCCTTCTTGTTCTTGTACAATTATTTCAAGCCTTTTTGAGCCTTCAATTTTTTATATTTTATTTTTCACTTAAGGAGAGAATAATGAAACTCTCTTTCTTTTAAGCTAAAAAAAAACTAAAAAAAATAAAGAATAAAAGAATGAAATAGGATAATTTGAGAGAAAGAGAAGGGTGATATTTATAGATATCATTAGTCAACCACTCCATATCTTTAATTTAGGGGGAAAGTAACCACTACCCACATTTTAAGGATACAATCCATAATTTAAGGAAGATGTAACCACTACTCACATTTTAAAGATCACAATTTAAGGAGAATTTGTAGGGTCCCCTTCCCTAGGATGAAGGGCGAACTAACTGGTACAGTGTTTCGACAAACCCATTCACAAGCCAAACTTGTCAAAATACTATTAAGCCTCATTTACACTCCATATACAATATCATTAGAGTAATCACAAGAGATGCGAAAATAGCTAAATAAATAATTACAATAGAAATTTTAGCCAAACAAAAGTTAATTATGTGCATTCCCCTAAATGTAGCCATATCAGAAGTGTCTAAGTCAAAATATTTATAACAATTCCGTTACCCCCTATACATTATACTAACCTTCAAAATAAAGCGTAGAGAACCTACCAAAATAACCCAAGAATGTTGTTCTATGTTATAACCACATTTTTCCCTTTGTTCGTAGCAGAAGAACTTGAAATGTTAGAGCAATGAGTCAATTTGTCCACAACAGCTTAGTGAGTAATGTAGTCTAACCTATAATGTAAAACAACAATTCCATAAAATAATATTATGTATGCATGAACAAATAATATTATGCGAGTGAATGTTACAGTTAATAAATTTTAAATCCACCATACAGTTGTGCACATTTCATTTTGAAAATGGTTTTAATGATGAATACACATGCCAAGGTTCTTACTAACTTTTAAGGCAATAATAAATCAACTTGAACAAGCTTACCATATAGTTAGGCTTATTCTCATACACCATCATAAGAATTCGCTATCACATATTTCATGTATGGCGGCCTCAAATCCTTAGTAAGTGGACCAATTGAGAAGCCGCACAGAATGTACCTCCAGGTACAGTAGCACTTAGTCCTTAAGCTCAACCACATTTAATAACCTAACACGTATCATCAGACCTTGAGATTCGGTTGATATTTTCATTTGAAAATCCATTTAAATATTGTAAATGCATTGCAACATGTAACAACATTTTGTTTATGACCAGAATAACAAGTTTAAATGATAAATTAGGAATTACCACTCACAAAGATGCTCAGCTCCCAGTGCTCCTTTCGTGACTTATTGTGTCTCGCTAACGTTTGATCCTACATGATCAACACGGTTTTCTTAATATCTACATGAAACTTGGCTCAAGTCTAACTTCATGGTCCTTGGAAAATCAAAGGATTAACTTGGTCATTTGTGATACATTTATTGATTTTTCCAATTTCGGTCAATACAACCAACTTTAATTAAACCAAACACTCACTGACATATTTGATCAACAAGGTCAACGTGGTCAACTTGGTCAATTGGTTTTATTAAGCCCTAAGTATTGACCCAAAATGCCAAAAATCTGTACTTTCGACATGTGTCCTACTTTTGGCCTACAATAACCAACCTTTTTATAAATTTGGCCATTCAATACAGTAAACATGAAAAATTTAATTGTTTCGTATGTTACGCATTTTTCACAGTAAGTATTTTATAATGTTATATATAACATTATATAATGTTTCTTATTATTTAACATTATATAACCTTATATACATTTTTATTCATTAATCTTCAAATTGTACAAATGCAAATTTAATATATCAATTGATATAGAAAAATCATAATTTTGGTGTCATTGCGTTCAGAATTTTATTCTGAACATTTCAATAACTGCCAACTAAAATTTTAGAATTAATAGTTCTAAACCCTATGTATCAATTTTCAATTATCATATAAATTCTTAAGGCCTACATGAGTACAAATAAACTATAAATCTATCTCCTACTCATTGATATATATATTGTGTAGTTTTACTCTTAGTGAAAATACACCATAATTTTGGATCACACAATAGACTAACACTTCTATTGAAAACTACACTAGCAAAATTGTAATTCATAACTTTTATAATAATTCTGAATTGAAAAAAAAATGAAAATGATTTACCCAAAGTGACGTATCTTTTAAAAAATGGTGGTTTTTTTTTCCTATTATACATTAAAACACCCTTTATCATATATATATATGCAAAAATTAATTCATTTCATTTCCCATTTCATTCATTTATTTATTTTTCCATCATCTAATGAGCTCCCACTATGAAATATTTATTATTATTTATTTTATTTTTTATTTAATACATTTGTTAATTAATACAAGTTTCATAAAATCATATATTATTATTTATAATCAATTAATTCATACATGAAATATACGTCGAACCTATCGACTCAATGTCCAAAAATATGGGTCGTTACATTCTCCCCTCTTTAAAACAAATTTCATCCTCGAAATTTCATCCAGTGAAGTGCCTTGTCATATAGTTCTCTTGCTCCCATGTGTCTTGCTTGGTACCATGAAATTACCAACGTACACGTACCATTGGTATCTCCTTTTGTGCAGTTTCTTCATGGCTCCATCAATGATAGCTACCGGATCCTTATCGTATATACAATCATCTCGCGACTCAACGTGTCTCTAATCAATCACGTGCAAGGGATCGCGGTAGTACTTCCTCAACATTGACACGTGAAACACACTGTGTACTCCCACTAACTGAGGCAGTAATGTCAATCGGTATGCAACAGGACCTATTCTGTAATACCCCAATTGTCAACCAGACCTCCGTTCACGTGTTATGTCACATGTGGATCATCGCCCGACGAAAAACAAGATGTTACTATAAAATTTCGTTCCATTCAAATCTTTTTCTTCTAAATTAAATACATAATAATTTGCTCTCAAGCCAATGTCTGTGTATATATTTTAAAACAAACAAAAGGTCAAAATAATTTCTCTATGAATTCACCAAATATCTCAAAACAATGTATAAATAATACAGCGGAAATACTTAAAACCATTCATTTAAACCAAAATCGTTGAACAAGGAAAGCCACTGAAAACAAAAACAACCAAAGTTAAACCAATGTAATCACATTAAATAATCCAGTAAAATACATAAATTATAATCTCCAAGTCACCTATTCCGGACGACCTCCCCTTAAGATGTCCAATCAAAGTGCAAGTCTTCTGACATAGGCTACCTCATTCTAAGTCTATGTGTACCTGAAAGATAGAAATGGGAATGAGCTCGAAAGCTCAATGAATCGATCCTACACATCACATGCATTATATAGACTCAATCCAAAACATTACAAACACTTTCAAACATTAGGCGTTCAAACATTCATTTGTTTTAGTTGGGGTCTAAGTCCGGAAGAGGGTTGAGATGTCTCTCGATATTCCCTGTGATCCAATCTAAATTCAAAGGGTTCCAATAACCGTCTAAAATTAATCGATACTCACATCACAACCAAAGAAAACGTACTTACCTAGGCATCGTACCATCTCTCAAAGGCTTCGAGCTGTCATAGTCAGCTCTAAGTGGGAATACCTACGACCCGCCTTGTGGCTCAACGAAGCGATGACATATAGGAGATGCCACCTCGATCCGCTTCAGGCTCGTCAATCATACCAGTACTTGGATTCTTAATAAACCGTCGTCTTATTTTAATTTTTATAAACAATCTCTAATATATCAAGTATCACATAATATACATGAAAAATAATCCGAACTAAGCATACAATTGAACCTAATGAGATGCATGAGTAACAATGAAATTTAGATGTATATGTTCCTAGTCATGTATGCCATATTTAAATAAATCCAACTGTAATTTCTTGTCATGAACTAACTATGTATAGATTTAATAATTCATCCTTCAATACACACCATTCAAATAAACCAAACAATTTCAATCAATCTCCTAATAAAATGTTAATAACCTAGAACTATTCACACACATGTTTTGAATCTTAAATCCATATAATACAAATGAGCAAGGAAGTCACACCCACCTGATTTTGCCAATTTTTAGGGCTCCTTGCTTTCCTTTGAGATCCTCGAGACGTTAATAAATATAAATCTAAAATTTAACACTCACTAGAATTACTCTTAAGTTTAACTAATTCCTAAGATAATTACGTATTCTCGAAATCAATTTCAACAGATTTTGGATCGTTGTTCAATCTTAGTATTTTGTATATTCTAATTAAAATCCTTCCAAGGCTTCTATATTTCCATAGTTTAAAATTATAATTTTAATAATTTGCTTACAACTTATTCGTAGAATTAAATTTCTAATAACTTAATCTTTGAAAGTTAAATAATTTATTAATATCATAATTAATATAATTACGAACAAAATAAGACTTCTAAATCTTATAAGCTTAGTTCCAGTGTTTCAAGTTTTTATTCGCAACTCCAAATTCCTATACGTTAATATACTTCAATATCCATGTACCAATATCAATTCCAAATCCACTACATCAAAATAATATTTCCACTAAATATTCAATAAAGTTTTTAATTCCTAATTTCATTTTCTTTTTGCATCTTAAATTAATTAAAATAAATCTCAAACTAAGATTTAAACTAAAAGAATTTAAATTTGAACTTTACCTTGTGTCATCTTCTTCGCGTGAGCGACGTTAACGACAAATCTCCTTTTGTTGCACGTTGCTTCTCGCTCTAATCGAAACTTTCACCCTTTCCTTAGTCACACGAACATGATGGCATTTCACTGGCAACATGACCATAACTAACAGCAAAACACCCACAGCATGACAACGACTACAATGACGCACAACCCCACTAACAACATCATGGACTAGGGGCACCAGCTGCTGAATTTGTGTTTTTCACGGTCAATAACAGTGAACAATTTCCAACTAAATGCTCTAGGATACCAAGTCGCCCCACCTGTTCAGCTCATCCTCTCCATCACTCTACCGTTCACCCAAAATACAACCCAATTCAATTTACACACACATACCCTAGCAGCACGTCCTTCAACTTTTCTTCCTCTGTTCACCTTATCCATCATCACTAGCAGCCTCTTCATTTCAACAACAGAAACAACAACTACTCTGGTAGCGGCAGCGACGGTCGTTACTACACCACCAGCTTTCATCTTCACGGACCGAAGCAGTTATTGAAACTGCCAAACTGACGGTGCTCCTTCCAACTTCTGTTGAACAATCAACCACTCGACCAAATCCAACCGTGCCCCAGCTCATTTATCCCCTTCACTTGATTTCCAGCACCACTCTATGCTATGTTTTTTTGATTTCAAACCCAGAATTCAAGTAAGATGTCTGATTCTTGCTCATTTCTGCCGTCTTCATCTTCTTCTTTCACGGTTTCATGTTCAAACCAAAACCAGCACACCATGGACCAAAAATCAAACCATAGCCACTCATGGTTGTTGTTGGTTTCTTTTCCCTCTTCTCATAAATTCTTCTCCTTCACCACCAGCTAATACTACATCACGGTTCCCTATTCCATTGATAGCATGAACCAGGCAGCCGAGAAGACGGTAAATGAAACAAAGATTTGTCGTTGCCTCTTCTTCATTCTGCAGCAGGGAACAACAACAATGGCAGCAACTGAAATGGCCAGCAGCTGCAACTTTCCTCCTTCCATGGTCCCACGTCCCACAGCAACAGCGGCCATGCAAAACAGAGCACCGTTTGCTTTGTTTCTTCTTCTCCCCTCTGTTTATGCAACGACATTCCAGCCCAACCCCTTCTTCATTCGATTCGGCCATCACCCACCATTTGTCATTCATCCCACCAAGCTTTTCTATTTCCCTTCATCCTCATGTACCGCTCCTGCTTCGTTTGAGCAGCAGCAACAAACAAACATCACTGCTCTGCTCTATTTTTTTTTTCTGTTCATGCAACGACCGGTACTTCTTCCTTACGCCCTCCTTTGATTTCTGTCCTCTTTTAATCTGCAACCAGCTACACCTTGCCTTGGCTTCTCCCTCAATCTTCCATCATCCAGACAATTCGAGACCTTCTCTTTCGGCTCTCTTCTTTAATATGCCTCCTTACCGCACACGGCGACCAGGTTCTTTTGTCACTCACTAATCAGTTATATGTATTTTTTGTACATGTGTTTTATTTTCCTTTTTTTTTTCTACTAATCATTCTTAATTATGTAAAACCTTATTCTAATTTCATGTAATACTTGTTTAATCCTTATCATTAGTTTATAGATTTGCATTTGTTTTTCATTTAGCCTTATTATGAATTTTTTTTATAAGATTATATACATTAATCTCTTTGATATATATATTATACTCACTTTATATATTTAAACCTTATTATAAGTTCGTGTGTTAATAATATCATTTTAATGTATAGATCTTATTACAATTGTATATATGTTACCATGTTGTTATTATTATTGTTACTAATTAAATAATTATTTCGACTATCTATATATATCTATAAAACATAGAATGTAGTTCTATCATATTATTTTTATTGTTATTATTTGTTTTTGTTTTCCTTTCGATCAAATGATATATTTCATTTTCGCATCACTCGCATCTTCGCGCAAGCGCGAGTGAGCTATGAAATGATTTATTTACTCCCAAGCATAGTCTACACCTATTTTAGATTGTACATAATTTTAATTCGTTTATTATTATTCATCTCATGCTCACTCACGACGTGGCACGATCACGAAGTTACAAGGTGTTACATATTCTCTCAAGGATCTTGAAAGGTCTAATATAACATGGAGTGAGTTTCTTGAAATGTCAAACTAAGTCTGCCTTTCTGAGGGAAAATCTGAAAGAGTATATGATCACCAACATCAAACTCAAGGATTTTCCTCTGGTTATTTGCATAACTCTTTGTCAATCCTGAGTTGCCTTTGTGTTCTGACGGATCTACTGAATTTTCTCATTTTGCTCCTGTACAAAAGTAGGGCCAAAAATTGCTATGTTATCAACCTCAACCCAACAAATTAGCAATTGGCAAGGAAGACCATATAATGCCTCAAATAGTGTTATGCTGATACTCACATGGCAATTGTTATTGTATGCAAACTCACACAATGCCAAATAATTTTTCCAACTACCACCAAAATCAAGAATACATGCATGGAGCATATCCTTCAAAATCTGGATCACTCTCTCAGACTGACCATTAGTTTATGGATGAAAAATTGTGCTCAACTTTACCCTAGTACCCAATTGAGTCTACAAGCTCTGCCAAAAATGAGATGTAAACTGAACATCTTTATTAGACATTATGGACACTGGACCCCATGTAATCTCATGATTTCTCAGATATACAATTGACTCAGCCTTTCAACCGAATCTCTGGTATGAATCGGGAGAAAATGAGTAGACTTAGTTAGTGTGTCCACAATAACCCAAATAGTATTATATTTCCACTGAGTCCAGGGTAACCCTTCACAAAGTCTATGGTAATGTGCTCTCATTTTCATTCAAGAATAGCCAGGGGTTGTAGTTACCCACCGAGTTTCTGGCGCTCAGCTTTAAGCTACTAGCTATCACATCTTTGCATAAAGGCCACAATATCTCACTTCATCCACAACCACGTACCAATAAGTACGTCGGGCATCCTAATACATCTTATTGGTGCCTAGATGAACAGTATACCTCAAGCGGTGTAGCTTTGCTAGCACTCTCTATCTCAGGTGAAGGTCATCTGGTACCAATAATTGTTCTCTGAACCTCATTGCACCATCATTGTCAATTGACCACTCCACATGAGAAGTGTTGTCTGCCGACTTCCAGTGCATCACATAATCAACGTCACGAGGCTGTGCCTCTATGATCTCAGCAAGAAGCATCGGCTAAGCTCTCATCTGTGCACCGCCTCTATTCTAAGTAAAAGTTTCATGGATACTCATTACTATCACATAACAAATCATCCTCCACTCTTGAGACATATGTCTAGCCACACAAGCAGTCTCAACCCGTATTATGTTCAGCACATCAACCACTACATTAGCTTTCCCGTGATAGTACTTAATGGTAAAGTCATAATCTTTAATTAGCCCTATCCATCTTCTCTGCCTTATATTCAAATCTTTTTGAGAAAACAAATATTTGAGGCACTTATGATCAGAATAAGTGTAAAATGCTCACCATACAAATAGTGTCACCAAATCTTGGGCGCAAACACCACTACTGCCAGCTCTAAATCATGGATGAGGTAATTTCTCTCATGCAGCTTCAACTATCATGATGCATAAGAAATTATTCCGTCATCCTACATCATCACACGCCCAAGGCTTGTTCCACATGCATCTGTATAGATCACCAATTCACTGCCTAGTTTAGGTAGCATAAGTACTGGCGTAGATGTCAAATGACGCTTTAGCTCTAAAAAGGCCTCTTCACACTTATCCGTCCATATGAAGGGCACATCCTTCTGGGTAAGTTTCATCATTGGTGCAGCAATCCTTGAGAAATTCTACACAAATCTACGATAATAGCTTGCCAAATCCAAAAAGCTACGGATCTCCGTCATTGTGGTAGGTCTCGACCAACTAATAATAGTTTCGACCTTAGCTGGATTAACATAAATACCATCGGCTCCTACCATAGGGCCTAAAAATTGAACCTCTATCAACCAGAACTTGCACTTGCTAAAATTAGCATACAAGCGGTGACTTCGACAAGTCTATAGTGTGATCCTCAAATGTTCGGCGTGTTCCTCCCTAGTCTTCAAGTAAATAAGGATGTTATCAATAAAAATAATAACAAATGAGTTGACATTTATCACATCAGGTCCATGAACATCGTAGGGACATTTGTCACATCAAACGACATGACTAGGAACTCATAGTACCTATAATGAGTTTGAAAGGCTGTCTTCAGTACATCCTCTTCCCTAACCCTCAGCTAATGGTACCCAGATCTTAGATTTATCTTTAAAACATAGTGGCAACTCTAAGCTGGTCAAATAAGTCATCAATGCACAGGAGAGGACACTTGTTATTTATTTTCACCTTGTTCAACTGTCGATAGTTGATACACAAACGGAGGCTCCCATCTTTTTTACTCACAAACAATACTAGAACACCCCAAGGTGACACACTAGGGTAATTAAACACTTACTCAATAATTCCTCTAATTGGACCTTCAACTCTTATAATTATTTAGGTGCCATTTGCTGAGGGATCAAAATGGGTTGTGTCCCTAGAATAATCTCAATAATGAATTCAATTTCTAGCTTAGGAGGTAAGCCGGGTAAATCCTCATGAAACATACCAGAAAAATCTCTAATAATAGGAATCTCATCAATGTTCGCCTGTGAAGGTCCCTCATTTCTGGTGGTCAGACCGATTAGAGGATCAATCTCATACCGAGTCACCATTCTGCCTTGCGTTCTTGATTTGTTAGAGTCACTACCTTGAAAAATGATAATAGGTTCCCTTGGTATCTGAAATACCAACCTCTTGGCAAAACAATCAACATGTGCATGGTAAGTAACTAGCCAATCCATCCTGAGTATAGCATCAAACTCTAGGAACTCTAACACTCGAAGGTCAACAATGGTCTGAAAGTTACGCAACCTCAACATGCGACCCTCACAAATTAGATTAGGATAAATGTGTTCCCCGGTTTTAGTACTCAACATGAGCCAGGCTGGTGCCCTAAGAGGTCTGTCTCAATCTATCTGCAACATGTCCAAAGATAAATGATAAGGTAGAACCAACGTCAACCAACATATACAGTAAAATCTAAAATAGAAATAATACCTTCTACTAAAGTCATGGAGCCTTTGGGTTAGGTTGGGCGATTGCCTGTGCTCTCCCTTGAGTGACGGTGGTGGTGGGTACATTAAAAGCTGAAATAAGCATAGGGCAATCATATGGTTTGTGACCTGGCTGTCCACACTAAAAATGTATAATCTGACATCCCTACTCATCTTGGTAGGTCTGGAAGTAGTCGTAGCCTCTGTGCCCTAAATCTCTGCCTCTGCCTTGACATCTACCTCAGGCCCCATACTAGGTCGATAGTTGTCCCACAGACTGATAAGTCTGTACTAGCATGGCGACAATCGGGACTACAGGAGATGACTGACTCTGCTCCCCTCTAGACTGTCCACACGAATATTTCCTCTTCCTGTGATATCTACTCATTCGGGGTCCACCACGATAACTACCCTGAGTCAATGACTAGGGCTATAACTGCGGTTGTGTCTGCATGGTGGCACACTATATTATTTGGACCATCAGATGCTCATCTCTACCATCCATCCCAAATTATACTGCCAACCTTTGTATGGTCCTAAGGGTAGCCTTGCTTGATGTTGTTGTTGCTTGCGTGATATTGGCCCTCAACCCTCGATGGAAGAATCCTGCTCTCTCCTTTGGGTTACCACCCTCAGGTGCATAAGCCTCTAGTCGGAGAAACTTGTGGGTATACTCCCTCACGAACATGTCCTCTTATCACAGGGTAAAAAAACTCCACCTTCTTATGCTCCCTCGCTGTCTCAAGAACATAAACACTCAAGAATAATTCTCAAAAATGGGCCCATGAAGTAAACTACTCCTTAATAATCTAGGTGGTCTTCCACCAAATTGCGACTTCATCCTCAAACATATGCATAGTAAAGAAAACCTGGTTCTCCTGGGACAACTTCAATGTCTCTATGTTCTTCTCAATATTGGGAAGCTAGTTCTCTACCGTATCCAAGCTCAGACCCCTATGGAACTCGTTGGGTCTTAGATCCAAAAACCTCTTCAAGAGATGATCATGAGTAACCTCATCTCCCTGCGTTACCAGTGCAAGAGGTGCTACTGGCTCAACCCTGTGTTTTTCATCCTCAATCCTATCTAGTTTCAATCTCAATAAGACTATTTGGGCCTAAGTAACCTTAGTAGACGCCCTGATCATAGCCTTGAGCCTCTGTATAGGGTCTTGATCAGGTTGGATCGGAGGTGGTGGTGGTGGTGGCATCGGCTTCAGGATCCTACCTGGTATCCCACATCAAGGAGGCATTGTGGTATGCATAAAACATTAAACGTTTGTCATTTCCAAGATTAAGCAGACCAAAACTTTAAGTACTTATAACATGAGAAAACTACACATTAAAATGACTATCTCTAAGTGGTAGTCTAATCCACAAAGTTGAAATTCTTTAAGTCTTAAAACTCAATAACTCCAAACGACAGTCCAATTTCCTTCATGATATGGCCACTCTTACTCAGTTCCTCTTCTTGTCAGTTAGAAGTTAGGAAGTTTTTTGTCGATAATTCTGCCATGCTACTATAAGTCATTCTTAAGGTTTTCCTAACTTCTACGATTACTTTGAGGTTCCCTAGGTTAACAACAATTGTTATTCCTTAATTAGAACCTAGGGCTCTAATACCAACATTGTTAGGACCCCTTCCTTAGGGTGAATGGCGAACTGACCAACACAATGCCCTGACAAACCCACTCACAAGTTGAGCTTGCCAAAATATTGTTAAGCTTCCTTCACACTCCATACACAACATCATTAGAGTAATCACAAGAGATGCGAAAGTAGCTAAACAAATAATTAATGTAAAATTTAAGTCAAACAAAAGTTAATTATATACATTCCCTTAAATGTAGCCATAGCAAAAGTGTCTAAGTAAATATATTTATAATAGTTTCCTTACCCCTATACATAGTAGTAACTCTCAAAATAATGAACTACATAGAAAACTTACCAAAATAACTCGAGAACGCCGCTCTACACTATAACCCTTTTTTCCTTTGTCCGTAGCAAAAGAACATAAAATGTTAGAGTAGTGAACTAAGTTGTCCACAACGACTCAGTAAATAATGTAGTCTAACCTAAGCTTAAAACAAGAATTCTATAAAACAATGTTTTGTATGCATGAAAAAATAATATTATGCGAGTGAATGCCACAATTAATAAGTTTTAAATCCACAATGCAGTCGTGCACCTTTCCTTTTGAAAACGGTTTTAATGATGAATACATATGTCAAGGCTCTCACTAACCTTCAAGGCAATAATAAATCCACTAGAGTGGGCTTACCAAATAATTAGGTGTATTCTCATACAATATCATAAGGATCCATCAGCTCATACCTCATGTATGGCGACCGCAGATGCTCAGTAAGTGGGCCAATTGAGAATCCTCATAGAATGTACATCTACGTACATTGGAATCTGGCCTTCAAGTTCAACCACATCCTATACCCTAACCAATACCATTGAACCTCAAGATTCAGTGCACATTTTCATTTAAAAACCAAATTAAATATTGTAAATGTACTATAATATGTAATAACATTTCATTTATGAATATAATAACAAGTTTAAGTGCTAAATTAGAAAATACTATTCACAAAGATGCTCAGCTCTTAGTGCTTCTTTCGTAACCAGTTGCGTCCTACTAACATTTAATCCTGCATGATCAACGTGATTTTTTTAATATCTACATAAAACTTGGCTCAAATCTAACCTTATGGTCCTTGGTAAATCAAAGGATTGACTCAGTCAATTGTGGTACATTATTGATTTGTTCAATTTTGGTCAATATAGCCAACTCTAATTAAACCTAACACTTGCTGACTTGTCTGATCGACAGGGTCAACGTGGTCAACAAGGTCAATTATTGTCATTAAGCCCTTAATATTGACCAAAAATATCAAAAATATGTATTGTCGACACATGTCCCATTTTTGGCATACAATAATAAACCTTTTTATAAATTTGGTAGTTCAATACAATAAATAGAAAAAATTTAATTATTTTTTATATTACGCATTTTTTGTAAGAAGTATTTTATAATATTATATATAACATTATACAATATTTCTTATTATTTAAAATTATATAACCTTATATACATTTTTATTCATTAATCCTCAAATTGCATAAATACAAATTTAATATATCAATTGACCTTAAAAAAATCTTAGTTTTAGTGTCATTGAGTTTAGAATTTTATTCTAGACATTTTAGTACCTGCTAGCTAACATTTCAGTGTTAATAGGTATACCCTCCATATGTTGACTTCCAATATTAATATTATAATTGTTAATCTAAACACAATAATATATATATATATATATGCAAGAATTAATTCATTGCATTAAATCATTTCATATCCCATCTCATTCATTTATTTATTTTTTCTCCATCATCTAATGAGCTCCCACAATGAATTAATTCATTGCATTAAATATATATTATTTAGTTTATTTTTTATTTAATACACTCGTTAATTAATATAATTATCATAAAATCATGTATTTTTATTTATAATTAATTAATTCATATATGAAATACATGTCGAATTCGTTGACTCAATGTCCAAAAATATGGGTCGTTACAGAATGTAACCACTTCCCACATTTGAAGGATTTTAATCCATGATTTAAGGAAGATGTAACCACTACCCACATTTTAATTCATGATTTAAGGAGAAGGTAACCACTACCCATATTTTAACAATGTATGAGATATTTTTATTTTATTTTATTTTAAACTTTAGCAATAATATTATAATTGTTTGTTATTTTGCTATTGATTGCCATACTAATGGGGTAATTAGGATAGTATACATTTTTTTTTCTCTTTGCTTTCTTACTATATTTGTTTCTACCTAATTTTAATTAATTAATTATTTTTATTTTTAATTAATTAATTATTTTTATTTTATTTATTACAAACCAATAATATGTCATAAATTGAATTACTATTAATTATCAATACTATAAGATCATTAAGTCATATGTGTTATAATTTAATTAAATTAGACATTTTCTTCAGACTATTAAAGTCTACTTCCCTTAATATAAGTGTCCGTATGGACATATTCTTTAATTCACATAAATTTTTTAATTTAATTCTTTTCATTTTTTTTGCAATATTTTTCAGACATTTTATTTTATTTTATTTATAAATTATTTTTAGATTGCTTTTACAATGACACATGTCTAGTCTTTGGTGAAATAATTGTTTTACCCTGGGTGGTAAAATTACTATTTTACCCTCAATTGGTCCAAATGACCTTTTGTGCTTACAATCATTCATCATTTCACACAATATTGCTTTATAGTTCACTTTTCATGTGAATTGACCATTTACCTCTAAGTGACAAAATTATATTTTTATCCTTGGGTGTCAAAATTACTTTTTTACCCCCAATTGGTGCAAATAGCCTTATGTACTTACAATCATTTACCATTTCACACAATGTTGTTCTATAGTTCACTTTCTATATGAATTGACCATTTTATCCCTAAGTAGAAAAATTATCGTTTTATCCCTAGGTGACAAAATTACTATTTTATTCTTGGATATTTAATGTGTTTTCACACTTTAATGAACTCATTTATGATTTTATATATCCTTATTTTTTAAAAAATTTGAGAATTTCTTTTAGGGTATTACACATCTTTTTTTGTTGTATGCCCTCAACTTAGCTTGAGACAAGCCTAGTTGACGATCCAACGTTTATCCCCAAGTCTCTTAATATCTGCATTCTAAAGTTGAGACTTTCTGATGTGAATCTTAGGCAAAAGAACCTAAGACCTGAAATCAACACATAAAAAGAACTACAAGATCGTCTTTAAACAAGCAAAGAGAAACTTGTTGATTGGAAGCGAAGTTGTAATGTTGATTGCTACAAATTACTTTCATAAGATCATAGAAGTTCTTGATTAAAGAACAAAGAGAAGTCTTTAATGAAGAAACACTAAAAAGAATCTTTATATAAAATATGATGTCCTATTATACAAAGAAGAGAAGTATTTGTAAAGTCTCACTCAAACAAAAATAGAAACAAGAAAAAAATTCATAAATTGCTAAAAATTTTCAAAGAAGCTCTATTTATTATAAACAAAAAAAAATTCTTTTAAATCTGTTAAAAAATCTTCAAAGGATTTTGACTTGCTAATAAATAAAAAGATCCCTAAAAATATCTTCTTGTATTTTTTTTAATATTAACCTAAGATATTCTTGTAGACTTAACTTAAACTCAAACTAATTGTAATAAACCTAATTACAAAAAATTAAATAACTCAAAATTAAATAAACTTAAAAACAAATAACTAACCCAAAATTATATCATATATGCAAATTGTGTTCTTTGTGAATTGATTTCCATCGTTGAAGGCATATATCATATAAATTTGTTAAACCAACTTTTACACGTTGTTATATTGTATTATTTCCCCTTTCCTCAAAAAGAGTCATCCTCGACTCTTTGCTACTTTGTTGTATGCAGCTTGATGATTACTGCACATCTTTCGAAACTCCATAACAACATATTACATTGATAAGTTAGACAATTGAAAATCATTACTCCAAAATGAAATATTGCTGATGCCTCAAGCTTTTTAAAGGTAAATCATGCGAACTCAACGTCACTTAACAAAATTAGTCACAACTTCTCAATATTTTTTTCATTTTTTTCAACTTTTAATCTTTTTTTTGTTGTTGTCTAATTTAGAATTGAAGTTTCAAAATAAAATGATGAGAGCCTCAATGAGGTGCAATGGAACCCACAATCAATTTTATAGGTAAGAACCCCAAAATAGAAGTAACGAAATCCTCAATCAAATTAGATAATTGAACTAATGAAGCAAAATCAATTTTTTTTTTAAGAAGGATTTGATGCCAAACTCAAGAAAAGGATGAGAATGTGAGTAATAGGTCTTATATGGTTCAATAAACCTAGGCTCTTGTACCAAATGATGTATACTTTACGCAAAAGAACTTAGGACCCAAAGTTAATGTGGAAAAAGAACCTAAAGATCATCTAGAAATAAGCAAAGAACACTTGAATCTAATTAAAGTTGTTGATTAGAACCAAATTTATAAGGTTGATTGCCATAAGTTACCTTGATCATATCATAGAAGTTCTTGATTAAAGAACAAAAAGAACTTTTTAATGAAGAAACACTCAAAAAAAAAAAACTTTTATTCAAATATAAGATGTGTTAATATTTATAAATTCTCATTCACATTAAAATAAAAATAAGAAAAATCTCTTAAATTGCTAAAAACCTTCAAAGAATCTCTATTTGTCAAAAATAAAAAAAAAATCTTCTAAATTTGGTAAAAATCTTCATAGTTGCTCTACTTGCTAAAAATTAAAGGAATGTTTTGAAATTGTTAAAAATCTTCAAAGGATTTCTACTTGCTAATAATAAAAAGATCCTTAAAAAATTCTTCTTAGACTTTTTAATACTAACCTAAGATATTATTTTAGACTTAACTTAAACTACAAGTAATTATAGTAAACCCAATTACAAAAAATTAAACAACCCAAAAAGAAAATAAACTCAATAAAAAAATATCTAATCCAAAATTATATCATATATACAAATGGACCCTTTGCAAGTTGATGCTTACTAATTTATATCATTGAATGTATATATCACATGAAATTGTTGAACCAACTTATACCCATTATTATATCATATCGCTTTGTCTATTCCTCTATTGATGCACCTTAGATTGTCATTCTTTGAAATTTCAAATCTACCTTCGATTGTTTTTGAGATGAACATTTGTTCTGAGTCATATGGTAGTAAATTCCTATCTGTTCATCTTCCCTAATCCATGTTGTTCATATGCTCCTCAAGTAATAGCCCAAAAATCAAATAGTTTTGATGGGTGATGCTTCTTTTATAAATGACATCTCCATTTTAATCATTTGTATTTGAGTTCCAAGGTTGATTGTGCGCTTTTTCTAGTTGGAGTCTTCCTTCTTCAGGCTTTGTTTACTTTCTTGCTTGGGTTTTTCCCTGCTTGGTAATTCATTTTTCCCTTTTTCTTCTTCTATGGCTTTCCTTTAAAAAATTATTGTTGAAGTTTTTGTTAAATCCTCTAGAAGTGAGTCTGAGTCTGAAGAGGCCCCTCATCATGAACCAATCATTGTTGAATCCAGCTACACGTCTCTAAAGAAGAAGGTGAAAGCATTGAAGTTGTTAGCAAAACTCTCCTCATCATTGTCTCCTTCGTCCATTAGTTTAGATGAGTTCTTCGAGTCAAACCAGCTCTCCCTATTGCTTTTCCCAGTTATTTTGGTGACCCCATATTGAGATGTAAGTTTGATATAAGGGTGGTCGTTAGTCAGGTTGTTGATTGAGTTGAATGTGTTCCTTCTCATGATTCTTCTGTTAGGCCATCCTTAGAACAACAACACATAGAACTCATAAGGGATGCAAAGGATGAGGAGTTTTTGTCCCATCTGTACCTTTTTAAGTAACGATTGAGGATAACCTTTACTTTATCAAGGATCTGCTCGACATCCTGAGTTTGTTAAGATGAAGGTAGCCAAGGAAGATGATAGGTTGAGCAGACCCAAGAAAGGAGAGTTGGCAATCAATGTCCATTTCTTTACGTATGATCTTAATTTTCATCTACCTTAGATGATTTACAACATCCTTATGTGGATAAGCCTTGCGCTTGGTACATCCCTAATGCATCGTGAGCAATTTTGAGCAACATTGTGTTTTGGAAGGAATATGGTTGGTTAAAGTTCTCTTTTGACAATTTTTGCTTGGTTTACAATGTGAGGCTCCACCATGGCTTGAAGAGGTGTATTATGTAAGCAAAAGGGTCCCTTCATCACAAAAATCCCTATTACCATGAAAGGACAAAAGAATGGTTGGTTCTTTGTGCTTGGTGATTAAGTAGAGGTCGTTGGGGATTCGAATCAATTTTCATACCTAGGTACCGAACCCATACTCATGCCACTTTGTTCACACTAAATCAAGATCAAATATGAGCTAATTTGGTCTTTATAATGTTGTGAAGTCCTAGGCCAAATTGAGTATGAGGAGATGTATTCAAGTAAGAAGTTGAGCAAGCAAAAGTTTGACACAACCAAGTTTAGGGTGATGGAAAAGGATTAGGGATTGTTCGAGGCTACTTGGATCTTAGCCGAGTCTTTGGCTCAAACGAAGAGGATGAACCCTAAAAGAAGTTCATACACACCTCCTCTATTGGTTCTTAACCCTGCCACAAAGCCTCGGAGGAAGGGAAAAGTGAAAGCTTTTGAGCCTCTAGCTATTTTGCTTATGAAAAACATTTAGGACATGAACCCTCTTGTGTCCAGGTTGATGAAAAAAACCTTTAGGTCCTTGGCATTCACATCAACATCCTAGCTTAGGAAGTCGATTATGGGAGGGATGTGTGTAGCTAGGACATCTACTCCTTGGCCTTCACTAAATGCATTAAGGTATGAGTGTTCTTCGTATCACATGTATATTTCTAGATGTGTATTCATGTTCTAACTTCTATTATCTTCTTTTGTATGCTGCATACTAATCACTCTTCACCTTTTAAAAGGTTCATGAGATCTTGGACTCCTTTTGGGCTATGAAAGAGAAGCTTGGCAAGGAGACAAAGAGTTTGAGAGGGAGGTGGCTCGCGTAAATTTTGACTTGGCTATGGTAATGTCTACGCTAAAGAGATAAAGGAAGGAGGTGGTTGAACTGGAGGTCATAAAGTCCTCCCTTCAATTAAAATTTAAGACCTTTAAGCATCACACTATAGAGAAATTCAAGTTCTTGGTTGCGTTTAATACCTTGCTCCATGACAAGTACAAGCTGGGTCAATTTGACATGAGAATGTACATAAATAAAATCTTTGAGGGCGAGGTTGATATGGACGAGTTTGACCAACTTATGGCATTGCAATGGATGAGGATTAGGCACTTGCTTGGGTAAAGGATGAGGTTGGCAATGCCAGGAGCAACAACAAACTAGTGGTGGAGTACGGCAACCTTGGAGATGGATGTCATAGTGTTCTATCTAAAAGTTGAGGATGGGGCCTAGGCTCTTTCCCTCTTCACATAATTTTTGATGCATTTCTCTCTCTCTCTCTCTCTCTCTCTCTCTCTCTCTCTCTCTCTCTCTCTCTTTGGAATGTAACTTCTGTATGGTTCTTATTTCATTAATGAATATATTCTTAATTTATTTTATCTTACCTTGTTTGGTTTTTCTTTTTTTTTTTTATTGTTTTAGTCTAAAATCTTCTTATATATTTGTTATGTCTGACTGAGCAAGATCTTTGACTGTGTTGGCCTATCCAAGCAAGTCTCGTGGACTTAATTAATTTTCTTAACATAGCACAGACACATGCCAATGTAATATCTTAGAACTATGGAACATTTACAATGTTCTTAGCAAGTTTCGTGGACCTAAAAAATTTTTGATAAATTGCTTGCATTATCTTGTCTAATTTATTTGAGTTGGCTCAATAGATTTGGAAAACATTTGATATAATGTATGTATAATGAAACTCATTATACATACATTAATCTTAGTGCTAGTGACATAAAAACAATTTTAATAGTCTTAGACATTAATCTTTGGCTTTTCATACCATTAGACACCCCAACAGTAGTCCGAGCAGATGTTTCTACTTGAACCCTAAGGTGTTTTTGATACTTTTAGGCCTTCTTTCAATTCATTTTGCTTGACTCCATGGTACTTTAAACTTTTTTAGGTCTCCTCCCACTGATTGTCCGAGCATGTTCTCGAACCCTAGGATATTTTAGACTCTTTTAGTTCTTCCAAGTGATTGTCCAAGTAGGTCATTTTGTTTAGATCCCAAAGATAATTCAAACTCTATTAGGTTTTCCTCTTAGTGATAGTCCAAGCGGGTCATTTTGCTCAGGCCCATGATACTTTAAACTCTTATAAGTCATCCTCTTGGTGATACCAAGTAGGTCATTATGCTCTGAGCCCAGGGTGCACTAGACTATTTAGGTCTTATTTTTGGTGATAGTTTGAGTAGGTCATTTCATTTAGATCCCAAGGGACTTTAGGCCTTGCATGGCCTTCTTTCAAGTGATAATTTGAGTATATGCTTTTGCTCGATCCCCAAGGTAGAAGTCATTAGCTAGTTGAGCTTACGTAGGAAAGTCTTGTTAAGAAAACCACTTTATTAAATTGGTAGAAAATGAGCATCTATCTTTTATGAATGTTTATTGAGAGTAGAACTTAAGATGTTTCACGTTGCATGGTTTACCAAACCTTATTCCATCCAAATCTTTCAATTCATACACTCCATGCCTTGGTATAGCTACAACTAAGTAGTTTCCCTCCCAATTAGGATCGAGTTCTCTAGGTCATGGTTCTTTCATATTTAACATAACTTTTTTGAGGATCATATCTCCTACTTTGAACTATGAGGTTTGACCTTCGAGGCCTAATACATTGTTATTCTTTACTAGTATGTTGTAAGGCAAACTTGTGATTCTTCTCTCTTTCTTCCAATAAATCTAGGTGAACCTTGATTCCCTCTATGTTTACATCATTGTTGAAGTACAAGGTCATTACTAATGGGATTTTGACCTCCATAAGGATCTAAGCTTTTGTTCCATATGCTAAAGAAAAAAGGGATCTCCCTACTGATAGTTCTTGTAGTAGTTAAGTAAGACTAGATCCCTTGTGATAGTTTTTAAGCCCAAACTCTTTTTTTTTCACTTTGATCCTTGCATTTAGGGCATGCTCGATGACCTTGTTAACCGCTTTCACATTTTCGTTGGCTTGAGGATGTGCAAATGCTAAGGAAAAGGTTAAATTCCTAAGTTTGAGCAAAGTTTTCTAAACTTGGCATTATTGAAGTGTTTGTTGTTATCTAAGATAATAGAGTAAAATACCTCAAATCATCATACAATAGACTACCATATGAATTTCAAGATTTTTTTTGGCTCAGTTATCTAGGCCAATGAGTCCACTTCCCCCCACTTCATAAATTAGTTGACAGCTAATATCATGAACCTCACTTATTCTTTCCATACTAGAGGGGACTAATCAAATCTACACCCACTGAGCAAAAGGTCGTAGACTTTGAATAGGCATTAAATTTTCTAGAGGTGCATGGATTAGAGTTGCATGCCTTTAACAACTATTACATTTTCATTCTATGTCGAAGGCATCTCTAGTTAGTATTGGCCAACAATTGCTTACTTTAACACCTTAAATATGAGTGCTCTTGCCCCAAATGATTTTTGCACACTTTAACGTGAATCTCCTCTAGTACTTATTTCATGGTCTTTTGGGAAAGCACTTCAAGTAAGAAAAACTATATCATTTCTAGTATAAGACAACTTTAGTTAGATCATACCTACATGCCTGTCGGTGTATCTTCTCCACTAAGGTTTTATTGCCAGGGAGCTTTCTTGTCTCTAAATAACTATTAATTGGTTCCATCTAAGTAGTGATATGTTCCACTAACTCGAGGTGCATACACATTTGTTCTTTAATGCTTTACTATGATAAAACTAGATACAACTTGCTCTACTAGCTCTTCCTTAGACATGGAAGCAAACTTGGATAATGTGTTTTCAAAAAGTTCTCTACTCGAGGGTTTTGATTGACTTCATGTTTTTCAATGGAACAAAGTATAGCTGAAACCTTTGTAAGATATGCCTACATTTACTCATTGTTGGCCTAGTATTGTATATTTATTTTGCTTTGCTATGATTTGAGAAATGAAATTGACTTAAATATTTCTCACCCCTCATGGTGCCATTCGAAACCCAACTATAAGAGCTTTGTAATTAGATTTACTGTTAGAGGGTGAAAAACTATATCGAAGAACTGCGAGGGGCTTCTTCCCTTTAAGTAAAATCAAAGCTAATCCTTCTTCACACCTTCACTTTTAAGGAGATCCATTTGTGTACAACCGCTAAGTTTTTGTAGATCCTCTTCATTCTAGTTTTCTTGCCACTGGTGAATTCCTTGATGAAGTCTGGCAGGGTTTGTCCTTTAGTTGAGGTTTAAGGATGATATTTTATGTCTATTCTCTTAAGTCAACTGCCAACTTTGCTAATTGATCCTATATGTTAGGTTTTGGAGGCACTTACTTGATCAAACATTGGGTGAGGACGAAGATTAGGCAAGCTTGAAAGAATGGTCTTAGTCTCTAAGTTGAGATCATAAGAGCTAGAACAAGCTTTTTCATCTTTAGAAATCTAACATCTGCACCAAACAACAATTTGCTTATGTAAGACAAGAGCCTTTGTTGCTTATGGTCTTCTTTGACCAAGGTTGAGCTAATCGCTGCTTCAAAAACTACAAAAATAAAGAAATAGGGGTTCTTTGGGAGTTAATTTCAAAAGGAGTGGTGATGATGTGAAGTACTCCTTAAGTCTTCTAAATGCCTCTTCACACTCATCATCATAGACAAGGGACTTCATTTTGATGATCTTAAAAATGAAGGCATTTGTCATTTGAGTAAGACACAAAAACATATTTAGCAATGCTATGTATGTAATAACCCGGACTTTTACAACGTGTACATGTCAAAAATAAATTTTTTTTAAATGTGATATAATCAAGAAAATAAATGAATCATGTTTTAAATAAATGTGCAGAAATTAATTAAATTAAACTATTTATTGAAAGAAATAATGGTTGTATAAATAATAATAATAATGAAAATAGTAAGATAACAAAATTAAAGTAGAATGGTAAATAATGCAACATACATACATATTTGCATTAATATGTGGGGTGGCAATGAATAAAGGGATAATAAAGAGATACTATGGGAGATAATATGAGGATAATCAAGAGATAATAAGGGAGATAATGTGGGAATAATAAAGGGATAATGTGAGGATAATAAAGAGATAATGATAAGCCACTATTTTTGACTTCTTTGAGGATAATAAATGGATAATATGAGGATAATCAACAGATAATAAGGGAGATAATGAGGGAATAATAAAGGGATAATGTGAGGATAATAAAGAGATAATGATGAACCACTATTTTTGACTTTTTTGAGGATAATAAAGAGATAATATGAAGATAATCAAGAGATAATAGGGAGATTATTATGGAATTATTCAAATGGGGTGTGATACTTGATGTTTTTAGAATGTTTGGGAGTCTTCACTTCATCTCATTCACAGAACACAAACAAGGGAAAGAGGAGAAAAGAAAAAAAAAAGAGAGAAAACAAAGGAGAGGTCTGAATTTTGCCAGTTTCGACGCATAGATTATTTTTAAAAATCATCTGGAGGATTTCTGAAGGTGCAAATCGTTTGATAGTTAATAACTCTCTATCCGCTCACGTTTTGAAGTAGTGACTAGTTTTAAATATGATTTATTTTGAATTTGGGAGGAAATGAATGTAGTTTTGTACGCTCATGCGGTGAAATGAGAAATCTGAACTTTTGGGAAAAAAACCCTTTTATTTGAAATTTGATATGAATGATCCAGATTTGATGTCTATGATGGTTATTGATGTAGTTTTGGGATTTTGGAGACTTGGAGGATTGAATTTGTAAAGGTTGATTTCAGATTTGACGAGTGGTGAGTGTTGAGGAACGACGCAAGGGTTCGTCTGGCATACACAGGTGGGCGGAACTTCCTTGCTCATTAGTATTATGTGGGCTTAGGATATGAAATGTGATGATTGTTTACATTCTTGTATTTAGTATCATGCTAGGAATGTGTGAACTGATTGGAATGGTTGCCATGATATCATAATGTTTGATTATATGCTTTTTAGAGTTATGAGTTGTTGAAACGTCTATTGAATGGTTTTTATGATTAGTTTGGCATAGGATAGTACATGTTATGTTGTATGGTTTGAAAATCTTGTTTTGGAAAACTAAAGAAGATCAATGGTTTATTAATAACTCCACGTATCGGGGCGATGAACGGTCTACTGGTGCATCACTTAGATTATGATCAGGGTGTAGCTAGGGCATCATCGTGGGTATCCCCAAATCGGGCCAAACTGCGAGTGGCTGTGTGATCCTCAGATTTGGGAGATCACAGTAGTTTCTATATGATTTCTATATCTTCATGGATCGTGGTCTCAGAGGTAGACTTCTATGTGATAAAGATGTCGCGCCTGGTTCTGTCCAGGACCACAAGGGGGATACCAAGGGTACTTCACTCTTTCGGTTAATTCCTGATAGTGTTCAGACGGAATGATAAAAATAACCAATTAAGTGATTGAAACGCCCTAATGTAATGAAATTGTATGCATCTTTTGTATGTTGGTCTGTATAATTCTAGTGATGTGTAGGAGAGATCCACTAGGCTTTTGAGCTCACCTTATTTTCATTTTTAAGGTACTCATGGGCCTGGCGCTCAGTGAGGATTGACCAACCCGGAGACTGGTGGAGAGTTTTTCAGAGATGTTTCATTTTGAACTCTATTTCAATGTTTATGTATTTCGAACATGGGCATGTTGCCTAGCTGGTTATCATTTTGTGTAAATAGAACTGTTTTATATTACAAAACACTGTTTGAAACTTTGGTCTGTAAACCTATTATTTGTTTATGTTATATGTGAACCAATATTTCATAGTTTGAAATATGATTAATGAATAGTGATGGATTCAAATGATTTTAGACAAATGGTTTGAGATTTGAAAGCTTCTGCAGGTACTTTGATTTCTTGTATTATTTCCTATGAAATTTTAATGATATAATTTTGAATGTTATTTGAACACATTTTGAAAGTTTATTTGACAATGAATCTCGTGTATGAGATTGTTTTGTTTTGAAACGAACAAAGAAAATAATTTATTTGACTTGAATAGAACAGTAATGGAAAATGAACCAAGTCACACGTCTCGGCGCTCTGGTAGGCACACGCACCGAGCTATGGTGCTGTGCGATGCTCGACTGTAGAGCTACGAAAGGTTCGGCGTGGGGGCCAGGGTGTGACAATTTGTGGTATTAGAGCTAAGGTTGTAGCTCATCGAGAAAAGAATGATTCCTCTGATACAAATTGTAGTATCAGAACCCAGATAGTAGAACTATTGGGTAAAGATTGACACAAAATGAATTTGATTTTATCAGAACAAAATTTTTCACGGAAAAGAAAATTTCACCAGATTTGATTTTCAATAAAAAATAATTTATATTGGATTTGACTTTTGAAAAGTGGATAAAATGAGTAGAATCTATCTACTAGGTGGATAGAAGTCTAGAAAAGATTTAGGTGATGTCAACATGCTCAAGTTACCAGTCGTAGTAGGACGAAAGTACTGTGGTGGCCCTGTAGGTCGAGCTCTAATTCGGTAATGGCCTTGCAGGTTGAGCTCTATTCAGGAAAGGTCCAAGACTTGGGAGTGATGACATCACATAGAAGTGAGATAGAGTTTAAACTTAGTGATTCAATGGATGAATCGACTAACCAAGTATTGAAACCCTAAGTCTAGGAAAGACGGATGTTGTTTTTGGGGTATAGTGGATCCAAATAAAAGTTGTTATGATATAAGCTAGAGACTGTTAATATGGTAATGCACACTTTTTTTTATCAGGAATCGATTCAGGAGGATCCTGTATTTTTGATTTCTATGTAGTATGGGATGCATAGAGATTTAGAGGTATGGAGGAATCCTGGATTCGAAGAATGACGAACCACGTATGGTGAGTGATTGATTCTTAGGCAGAACTTGTATGCATTGTATTCTACTAGTATGGGATAGCGCGTATGGTGGGTTTTGATCAGCCTTAAGGAGAGAGACACTTGCAAAATTGTAATGGGCAATGAACAGACTCTTTGGGAGAACTTGCACGCACTTTATTCTACTGGTATGGGACGATCACGTACGGTGGGTCTTGCGTTATCCTTAGAGACCAGGATTTAACATAAATATACTATTCGTACTGGAACTTGGGTTCCATTATGCCAGCATGCATTGTTTGATTGTTTGTTGGGTGTTTGTGTGTGATATATAGTATATTATTTTGAGTTGATATCCGAATTCTTGTGTCCAGAAACAAATAAAATGATGTCGACTTAGAAGCATAAACTCTAGGCCATAGAGACAAACCAAAACCTAGAGACATGAACTTAGAGTCACAGTAGCATGATAAACACGAAGGGTATAGGTGGGTTTGAAACCAATGGTTATCATCACAATTCAAGGTATCCAAATTGAAGTAGAAAGGTAGTATGTTATTTTCAAATTATTAAAATTTTCTACTTCAATATGAATAAATTGTTGGATACTGAAAGTGGAATTCTAATTGTAGATAATGCCAAGAGGAAGAGGACGAGGTAGACCTCGTCGAGGCATGGTCAGGGAGGTAACTAGTGACGGGCTAGCTAGTGACAAGCTAGCTTAGAGAAATGAGGGTGTTACAGGGACAGTCATACCCATTGCTATTACTATGTCACCAGATGTACTAACAGATATGATAAAGAGAGCAATGCATCAAGCCATGATGAGCCGGTATCCGACAGTCCTTATAGTCTCTAGCCCAGCCTCCAGCACCGGTATAGCTACCGACACCATCACCAGTATTGTTAGAGCCCGTGATACCAGCACCGGTACCATTAGAACACCCAGCACAAACTGCAAGTAGATCTGCTAGCTATGACAAGGAGTAGAGAGACCTAGTGATAAAGTTTCAGAAGCTATGTCCTAGTTCTTTTGAGCGCTTAGTAGATCATGTGGCAGCAAATAAATGGTTTATTGAGACGGACAAGCACTTGACGATGATGGGGGTGACAGGACCTAAGAGAGTAGCATTGGCGGTGCATTAGATGGTAGGGCCAGCCTACCTTGGTGGTGGATGATCATGAATGATCCCACCATTGACGAGTCAGCGATGTCTTGGGATGAATTCAAGACATGGTTTTATGAGACTTTCTTCTCATCAGCACAGAGGGCTCAGCTGTGATCAGAGTTTGGTAGACTGACGTAGAGGACCATGACAATCTCCGAGTATGAGCAAAAAATTATCGAGCTGTCTAGGTTTTGTCCAGAGGTGAATTTGAAGCGAAAATCATAGAGAAAAGTATTGTTCACGAAGTTCAAACCCAGAAAAAAACCAGAAAAGCTATCTTGAAGCCATCTTTGGAGCTCTGGTTCCTTGATCATTTCAAGTCCGTTTGGGAGGTAAAACCCCTCTTTTTCTTCCTTATCTTGAGTACTTTTATGTACAAGTGGTGAAAATCAAAGAATGAGACTCCCAACCTATTTTATAAGGCCATGAAACTCCCTATCTAGCTAACTGTTTTGATAGTTTCTGCAGAAACCAAGCAGCAAGACCAGATTGAGGCTGTGTTTGGAGGACTTATAGACATCCGTTTGGGTTGAAACCAGAGGCATTTTAAAGCTCATAGTTGAGGCTACAGAGAGGTATAAAGAGCTAACCCTAAGCCT